>PVKU01005368.1:0-124850 GCA_004027475.1 Anoura caudifer | reverse complement strand
GTGTACATAACACTCACAAAGGAAAAGTTTTAATTCAGCAATACAATAAATCATTCCAATGGTTCATACTAACTCTTCTTACCAACTACAAATAGTTTTACCCTTTGGTGGATAATGTTGCAAGGCGTTCTTCCAGTGCAAAAGGAAGGAGACAGAATAGCAAATACTAAAAATGGCATTTTATAAGGACTAGTAAATGTTTACACAACTTAATGTTTTACCATTTGGGGCCACTCACAATAATTCATATTTAAGTTTTTCATAGTAATCCAAAAAAGACAAAATATATTATTTTTCATTCTGTCCTAGTGAAGATAAACAACAGAAATGAGATGCTCAGGTTGTTAGGTACTTGCTCTAGAAAACAAGCATGGCCCTAAAAAATCATGTTTAGAGGGCGAGAAGACAATACAAAGGATTTAGAGTCAAAACTGTACTTGTTAAGACTCACAGAAATGACACTAAATGAGAAATACAGAGGACAAAAGGATGGAATGGATAAAGAATGGGTCTGAACCTCCTACCAGCAATCATTTCGAAGGATACAGTCCCACAGCTCTACCACGCTGAGGTTTTGCTTTGACTTCAGCACATGACAAATGAAGTCAGTTTGGCTCATCCTCTCCTCACCTAGCCACACCCAGCAAATGAACCCTCACCCATTTCTCCGCTTGAGAACCGACTGATGGAGCCGCCAGCATGCTGAACAAGCACAACCAGAGAATGTGATCGAAACAGGACCTCTCCTCCTGCCTTTTTAAAAATCTGTCAGTGGGAAGTGGCCTTCCCTTGCTCCAGAGGAAAACCTGGGCAGGTACCAGGTCCTTTCTGTTCACTCTTAGGTTATAAAAGTCACTTAAAGTCATAAAACAATCTTAATTTGGAGATTACTTCCCAGTCCCCTTTAATAATCAATACTCCAAATCTGATTTTGTGTTCCAACCTCCCCTCCGGGACCAGGCTGGTTCAGACCCCTGGTCTCAGAAGGAGATGCATCAGGGTTTCCTCCTTACAGCTGCTGACCCCTCAAGTGTGGGGATGAAAGGAAGGAGAAGGGCAAAGAGATAAGAAAGTTTTTACAAACCTGATTCCACTGTAAGCTGGCACCCCGCTCTCTGGGCCTGACAAACACCTAAAGCTCATTCTTCCTCGTGTGAGCTGCTTTAATGAGTTCCTAGGAGATCTCACTGCCAGAAACTCAGTGCTGTCAAGCTCCACAAACCTTGGAATATGGCATCTATTTCCAGCCTCTTGCTCCTGGGTGCCCTCTGCGTGGCCCAGCCTACCAGTCAGAGCCCAAGCAGACACACCGCAGGCACCTCTGGTGCACAGAACACAATCCCTTGGCTTCACTTGGCTCCAGTAAGGTTGCTGGGGCAGAAGGTTGAGATGCCAAAGACCAATGTTACAGCCAGCCCGCTCCTGGCCACCTGCGGTTTAGGAGCCCCACGACACAGTACCCTCCAGCGGCCCAGCCACAGAACTGCTGCTCCAAGGAGCCCTGCCCCCATCCCACGAGGTGAGAGTGAAAGGGCGGGCTGTGTCTGCAACCCTCTCTCCTCTCCACAGTCTGACACGTTCAGAGCTGTGGGGCTGCTTTGCAAACTGCCTTGTCTGCCAACTCACATGTCTACTGAATTTGGATCCCTAGTGAAAAATGCAATTTTAAATTTCCATTACACCTCTGCTTCATAATCAGAATGGCCAAAGAGGCTCAACTTATTGAGTAATAAAGCTAGTGATTTTATTTTTTCCAAGAATTGCTACCACTAGATTCATGCAGTGTCTTTCCTTTCCCCTCGCAAAGCTGAGCGGTTTTTATCCTCAGTCCATCCCAAATGTTTTAGTCACTTTGGTCATTAAAACAGTCTAGTGTATACAGCACCATCTATGAAGTATTCTCATCTAAAAATAACTGAACCTGTATCTAATCAAATTTCTAAATCTACCTGCTAGCTCAAAGGTAAGACCAGGGACAGTGAAACAAGTTAAATGTTACCCACTAGGAAGCAACTGGTCAAGAAGGTGAAACTTTCTTTAGGACAAATGAATGCTTCTCCATCAAACAAACATCATGAAATAAAAAAAAAGAGAATGAAAATAGGGGAACAACTGCATAGTAAAAGAGACTTACAAAACATAGTAACCAAATGCAAAATATGTGTTTTGATTACATACAAACTTGAAAAGTAATTGTGAAAGATACTTTTGAAATAATTGAGGAAATCTGCCCGGGTGGTGAGGCTCAGTGGATTGAATGCCAGCCTGTGAACCAAAGGGTCACCAATTCGACTCCCATCAGGGCATGAGCTTGGGTTACAGGCCAGGTCCCCAGTAGGGGCTGCATGAGAGGCAACCACACAATGATGTTTCTCTCCCTCTCTTTCTCTAAAAATAAATAAATAAATAAATAAATAAATAAATAAAATCTTTAACAAAAGAAACAAGGCAGTCTGAATGCGGATTAGGTGCTCTGTGATGTTAAGGAATTAATATGAATTTTGTCAGAAACAATTATGGCATACTGGTTTCAAAAAAAAAATCCTTACCTGTTAGAAATATACACAAAAGTATTTACATGTGAAATGACATAATGGCTAGGATTTGCTTTAAAATATTCCCATGAAAATGTTAATAAAATAAAAGTTGGAGGACAGATGAAATAAGATTGGCAAAATGTTGATCATTGTTGAGGTTCAGTGATGACCTCATGGGATTTCACTGTATTCTACTTTTGTGTGTACTTGAAGATTTTCATAACAAAATTTCTTTACGTTCATGCAACATTTCAAACTCATGTTCAACCCTAGGACCCCTCCTCTCTTCAGAGCAGGCCAAGCTGGTGGTTCTGATGGCTCAGAAGAGAAGAGGTAGGGGCCAAAGGGGGTCAGGGCAGAGGCAAAGGAAGGGGGTGCTTGTCTGCTCTCTGCACCATGTCTCTCCTCACAGAGAAAGGCTGGGGGAGGCCTTTCCTTCAGTTGTTCCTTGTCATTCTCTCTGCTGGTATCTTCTTGTTTTACAGGACTGACACTCATTGCAGCTGGTAGTGGTAGACAGACGGATGGGGGCCCCAACAAGCCCTGCTGGCAGGGGTCTCAATTCTGAGCAGCAACAGTGGTCTCTTGTTAGATCTGATTGCATCCTCCGGCTGACCCCCAGCTGCCAGTCTCATGCCACCTTGCATGGACCTGAGAGCCTTTTTATCCCACCTGGTGATAGCCCAAGTCAGGCTTCCCTATGCAGGCCAAGGCCAGTACTCCGGCCTGCTCATGAGTGGAATCCCACCTGCACCTCTCTCGGAGACCATGGATTTCAGGAGACTGTCTTATTTCCTCTGCAACTGGCTACACCCCAACACCTGCTCTCGCCAACGCTCTCTGCACACCATTAGCACTGTGGCAGTGCGATGAGTCCTGTAGCTCAGCAGACACCCGGTAAGAGAACACACAAGTCACTTCTTGGAGACCCCAAGACATTTGTGAGCAAACCTCTTGCCCCCTCCCACCTCAGCTCAGAAGCATGGTGACCTCCACACCCTCTTAGCCTCTCTGCCCACCTTTGGGAACAAGAGAAAAGTCACTATTACTCACAAGGGCTGTATTCATAAACACCCCTCCATCTCTATCCTACATCTCAGCTTGTGACTGGTAAAAGCTTTACACATTAGTGCCCCTTTTGCATCTGGAAATCAACTGGGGGTTGTATCAGGCCTTGAGAACTTCGAATTTTGTTCTTGGCAGGATATTAGCTCTACCACTGGATGGGGGAGTGGCATAAAATAGCTCATCTATCCCTCCCACTGCCCTGCTGCACCTACTAGATATCAAGTAACTATGCCAGGTACTGAAAATGTGAAAGCAAACAGACACACTCCCACTGGCTTTGAAATCACAAGGAATGAATTGGGACTCAGGATCTGCCACTTCCCAGCCGTCTGACTCATGCAAGCAACTGGAGCTGACGGTGTCTCGAACCAGAAAATGAGAGAGGTGCTTGAGATGACTCCCAGACCCTGGAGTAGTCTCAACCAACGACTGCACAACACTGGCAACTTACGAGTCCAGCCTTCTGCCACACGTAATTTGAAAGTGAAATAAAGAACTAGTTGTCATGCAAAATAAGTGGATCCTGTAGGTGTGGCTGCACTGAATAGAGTGCTGGGAAAAATTGCGCCATGGGCACGGCCTGCTTTCACGTGGCCGAAGAGCTGGTGCAGGCCCACATCAGCCACAGCAGTCCCGGTGTGGGTGCAGCCGGGGTGCACAGGCACCCTGAGGCATAAGGCAGCACACGGGCTGCCGACGCCGCCTTAAATCCCACTCCCCCAGCTAGCTGCTCTGCCACTGGCATCTAGAACAATAGTTTATCATAATTTCTAACATTATCTCTCTCAAAAGCCCAGTCCTATTACGTGAGTTAGGCTGGCACACAACCAGCTGAAAGGACTTGGGGATCACCTACCACTCTCAACTGCGGGCATCTGTCACGCTCCGGGACCTCGTGTGCGCCCTTCCTTCCCGCAGGAATCAACTGCCCATGAACCTGCTGCTGCAAGAAGGAAGACATTTATTTTCCCAGCCTCTCTTGCATTTCGGGTGAAATGTTTCCTCTGACTTTAAGTGAAAAAAATAGCCTGTATTTAAGTCACTCTATCTAGTTGAGTAGCTTAGCCCAGACTCTACTACACAAGCAAAATGAAGACTTTCCATTCTACAGGACTACAGACCATATCATCTCTGCATTATTTATAACCTTACATGAGAGAGGAAGAGAGGAAGAAACAGAGAGAGACATATTGACTTAAAAGTGTGTTACAACCCTCCTCCAGCCCTGCAAAGCCAAGTTTCCAAGACCATGTCAGCCCTCGTTGTCACCATTTTCTCACCTCTCAAACCCTCAGTCTGACTTCCACCTCCATCACCCCACCAAACTGCTCTTCCTGAAGCCACCCCTGATTTCTTTTCCAGAGCCCTGACTGTCCAATGCCTTGGGAGTCAGGTAAACAGAAATACACCAGCCTGAAACTCCACACCAATCATTACAATTCTTGACTGAATCCAGATGAATAGCTTTATTCTACTACCCACAAGAAAAACATTAAATCTTCTCTGGAGGAAAATAATATCCAGAGGCCCTGAAATTTTTCCTACACAGTGTCAGGTACTTAATTAAAAATTACAAAGCACAAGAAGAAATAAAAACAAATGACCAAAATCTAAAAGAAAAAATAGGCAATATACAGACTCTAAGTGTAATATGTAGGTGATTTAGACATTGCAATTGTCAAAAAGGAATTTCAATGTAAGTATAATTACTATGTTCACAAACATCGATTAAAGATGGAAAATTTTATTAGATAACTGGAATCTATGTAAAAGAACTGAATGGAAATTTAACAATTGAAATTAAAAAATCCAACAGATGAGTTCAACAGCAGATTAGAAATAGTACAAGAGGGGTTTGCTAAAGTGAAAAAGTTGTCAGCAGAAAGTATCCAAATAGAAGTACAGAAAGAAAAAAAATTAAAAACACAGTAAACCGCTTAAGTGGCACATTAGAGACATAGATAAAAGAACTAATGTACATGTACTTGGAATCCAAAATGGAGAAAGGAGAAGAAAAAAACCAATGGCTGTAGAAATAATCACAAACAGTTTTCCAAACCTGATTAAGGATACCTAGCCACAGATCCAAGAAACTTCATGAACCACAATTAAGGTAAATATAAAGAAAACACACCTAAATCCCGTCACAGCAAAAGTGCTGAAAACCAAGTACATACAACAAAGTCTTAGAAGCACCCACGACAGGGAGGAGCATGGAGAGGCAGTAACGGCAGGCAGAGATAGCGCATTCAGTCCTGACTCACAGTTTCATGCTCAGTTATGGAATGTTGATAGTCTCTCTCATTCACTTTGCTATTAAGTGAAGCTAAGGACGAAAGTCAGATAATTCCCTCTTAAAGTCTCAAAGCTACAATGTTTTAATTAATTTGGAGCAGAATTCTGAAAGATATAATTATGACGTATAAACCCATTTCTTTCTTCCTTTATTTAGTTTCAAAAACCTGTCATTTACTCTATAAAGATAAAGGATTTGAACTGAAGTCTGAGGCTTCTCTAAGTCCTAAAGTGAATATAAAAATACATCACCTACTGAGTATCATCAGTATACTAACATATTCTCATAATGTGACTTTCCAGGAAACCAAGGACCATACAGTAGAGAATAAAAATGAGTTATTATGTTGGTGAGGTGAGTATGATCTCTTAACATGGAGACAGAGCTGCTATTGTAGATATTTAAGAGTGGCAAGCTCATCATAATTTCAGAAGATTCAGACACTTATTCTGATTTTTCCAACAATTTAGAGAATTATCCATCTTTGTTAACAGGGAAAAATAAGATGCAAAAGCTTAAAATGCTTTTATGGTAATAATCTACCAGCCCAGACTCTGTTTCAGCTATGTGACTTACCCAACTGAGTCCTAGAAGTGCTGGGACAGAAAAATGAGGCCTGACACACAAGTGTCACTTAGCCCTTCCTCAAGAAGGCACCACTGTTAGTAGGCACTACAGCTGACTATATGTCCCATTTGCTGAGATTTTAGAGACTGTCCTGGTAAATGATAGCATAATAAAAGAATATGACTACTTAGAACATTCAAAACCTGTAATGCACATTAATGACACTGCAGTGTGCAGGTTGGGGAAAAAACACTGTTACTCATTTCCCCCTAAAATCCTGACATTTTTATTTAAAGAGCCTAAAGGCATCTACTAAAATCAACATTTTCTCTAGCTCATGTGTGAAGGAAGTCATCTGGCTTCAAGAGTGATACAGCTGGCCGAAACCTGGTCAACTGAGTAATTTAATGTGCCCCACAACCCCCGCCCCAGGGCCCACAGTGATTGGTTCAGAGATGAACACATGACCCCATCAAAGCCAATGATAGTCATTCTTGGGATTTTCTGGGAAGGCTCAGAAAGAAGAATGCTCACCCTTCAGCAAGACTTAGATCTAGAGATGCTGTAACCTTTTGCAACTACCTAAAAATGAAGCTAACATAGAGAGCAGAGTCAAAAGATCTGAGTCACCGAATCAAGGAAGCCCAGAAGCCAGCTGCCCCTGTGTGTTTACATAAACCAATACATTCCCTCAACTGACAAGGACACAAAGACTTTGAAGGGAAAAAGACTCTAAGCTGCACTGAACCCAAAGCAAAACTCTGGGGTATGTATGATATCAGGCCAGCCTCTAACGTTAAAATAGAAGTATGGTCATTTGTTTCCATGCTAAGTGACCTTTTCTCCAAACTTATCAGGCTACTGAATGTCTCAGTCCATTCTGATAAGAAGCAGCAGGTATAATTCAGAACACATAACAACACAGATCTACATTCAATTTTCATTAAAATTATCACTCACTCTAAATCCAATTCCTTTGACTATAGGTCATGCTTCGGATCACGTTCGCTTGCAGGCATTCAGTTTCAGCTCATTTTACTTCTCCAGTCATCCTCCTGCCACCTTGCACTAGACAAGCCACAGAGCCTCCGTATTTGGGTTGGAACTGCCAACCAAAAAAACAATGACTGCTCTGCAACTGAGCAACTGGAATAAAATTCCAAAGGTTTCCAAATTCTGTTGGCCACCTGCTCTTACTATGGGTTTGAGAGACACGAACCAATGAGGCTAAACACTGACAACTGTCACTCTATGCAGTCTGCAGCTTTTGGGACATGTTTATGTTGCTTGGTTATGACCCAATGACACATCAGAAGCATGAAGTGGGCCAAGTCTGTTACATTAACAGCGTTGGCTGTAGAGTTTCTTAAAAACACTCCAGTTAAGGCAACACTATCTATGGTGACACCAGCCTCAGGACTTTTGAAAGATCACTCGCCTCTTTACTTTTTCACCTGTAGAACATAAAAGTCAAACAAAATGGTCACCAGCCAGAGCTAATATTTGAGAAATCTGTAATCCCTAAACCCGGAAGCTTACAGTCCTGTGCCTCCCGGGCAATGGTATTTGCTATTCTGTAATTAAATTATGGAGACAGTTAATATTACTCATACTACATTTTTACAAATCTATGGTGATTTCCATATTAGAATTTCAAACTGAGCTGTAATAAAGTATTTTTTTAAACAGAGTATGGCTTAGCTTGGATTTTGAATTAAGAGAAAGCTTAAGCTAACAGTTAACCTTGGATTGATATTTATTTTGTTAATGTTAGTTTTACATCACATGGTGATAGTCTGCTTCCTCCAGGAAAATGTTTACGTCATTTTAAAGATCTAGCTAATGCCACTAAATTCTAGGCATAAGACACACTGCTAGTGAACACAACTAATCACTTACTCAAAAACCAAATGCTTATTTCTAAAATCAAAAGAAGCATAATCTAAATACACTCAGCAGAGAGGATCCTCTGCAACCATATTCCTTTCTTCCAAAGTCTGTCCCAGAAAGACTGGTAACAGGAAGCATCTGAGGTCATGACTGTAGCTCTATAATATAAGCAATAAAGCACTGCAAGCCACCTCTTTATTTTTTTATTAGGAGCTTGTTATTCTGCTCAACTGCAAAAAAGACATTCAGATGTAAGAACGATGGCACCACTGCCACAGGTGCCAGCGACAGGCAGCAGGATGGAGGCGGGAACATCAGAATGGACTTTGGACTTGAATAGATTTCAACTTGAATTCTCGCCCCATCCTTCTAGCCGTGTTCCCCTCAGAGGCGTTCTCTCTCTGAGCCTCCATGTCTCAGCTCTATGTAAAGAACTGATAAGGAGCACTCACTCCCCAGGGCTGCTGTAGGAAATAAATAAAGGCATTACATATGTGTACATATGTAAATAAGGGAATTATATGTGTGTGTATATATAGAGAGAGAGAGATGTAGAATAAATTACCTAGTGCTCGGAACACTGTGCAGAAATCAGTTCCCGTTCTTTTCCTCCAGCCCACTCTTAGGCAAATCGCTTCAGAGCACCGTGGAGAGAATGCAGGCCAGGCCGGTAAATGTTCTCTCCTCCAACCGTAAATCAACAGGAAGGGGGCTGCTTTCTGTTTGAGTTTATACTCTTTAGTAACCTTTGGCACAATGTCTGTGGCAAGACCAGTGACCACACGTAACTGAAGAAGGAAAGGCACAAACGGTCCTTATCAAGGTGCCTCCCCAAGCACATGAAGACAAGCTTGACTTTCTTGCTTCTGATTTAAACACTTAGCTGCTGGGAACTTTCCCACAAGCTATGGCACAACCTTCCCAGCACAGGTAGATGTGGTAGATTCTGACTTAATGTCAATGCCCTCCGTGCTCACCTGGGCACTGTCTTAAGACAAATCACCTGAGCAGCCTGCAGCCGCACCACACAACTTCTCTACCCTGCATGCATTTCCTGAGTGGTCACTACTAAACCACTGGCCTCGCTGAGCTGTTTCCTGCCTGGCCCCTCACAGTACGATGGTGGAGGAACAGAGATTCTAAAAGCTGTTAGGCCACGAGGAACAAGATGAGAAGAACCATAACAGAGACTGTCCCGCCAGGAGAACATCAGATCAGCCTCCACATTACCAAATCATCAGCCTACTGACAACCCAGAGCCACAGGTCTCCACGGCACCCACCACGAGGAGTGACAGTGCCCCCCCCCCCTTTACCACTTCCTTACATCCTTCCAGGGAGCTCGGGGACCACACCTGCCAAGGAACAGTGCCAGGGCCCAGGCATGCAGCCTTAGGGACAGGCCCAGAGGCTGAGGACCTCTGGGCCATAGTAACACATCCATTTTCTTCAAACATGAAACCAATTCCCTTTGGGAAACACGCTCAACATTAGAAAGAATTATGAAGTGGAGACACCTACTACAGCCTTAGAGGAAAGAGATGGAATTTAGAAGCCTGTTCCAAGTAGAGTGCTTTTCTCAGCCTCCAGAACATATAAGACCACTCACAGAGCTTCTCAAAAACATAGGAAACTTGGCACCAACCCAAACACACAGGATCAGAACCTCTGGGGACAGGCTTGGGCATCTGTGGGTTTTTTAAGCTCCAAATCAAAGGTTGAGAAACGCTGGCTTCATCTATGACTACTGGTAAGTGCAAGTCACACTCAGAATCAAGGTTTCCGTCCTGGGCCATGCCTTTCAAGGCTGCTTGGTGCTACGCTGTTCTTAAAAAGACTAAGAAATGTCATACTGGAAAGGGATTCTGTGAGGTAAAAAGCTGGGAACTATGAGGTTAAACCAACATTCGTCTTTGCTTTAGAACTCACAGACCTTTAATAGGCCGAGGTGCTTTGTAGTCTACAAGAGAGGAGTGCATTTCCCAAACTTACCTGAAAAATCTCCCTTTGAAAAGTATCCCAGAGCACTAATAATCTCCAATAAACCCTTTGGGAACCACTGGTCAGATGCGATTGTCCCCCATTAATTGTTTCTATGGGGTTCCTGAAAGGACGCTGTGGTGAAAATATTCATTTCAACACACATTTGCCTTTCCACCCTCAGGGCTGGAGTGCGAGGCGGGGCCGTGGTTGAAAACTGGCCCCAGTTGGAGATGAGCTTAGAATCAGGTGAGGAGGTGCCTGTTTCTCACTTCTCGCCACCTGCGATGCTCCTCTCAACTCAACTCTTTTCTAACTCTGTCCAAATATAAGGAAAAATAAAAGCTACAAAGTCGTGAATGAACAGGAGAGTGTGTACACATCACCTTGTTTCTTGGAATAAAGTTGCCAGGCGTATTCACATTCCCAGTAAACCTCCTTCTGTAACGATGATGCCATAGAAGCCCCGTATGCTACTATTCTAGGAGCTGGTTCTAAGGGCATAAATACCTCTGGGTGACAAGAGAAATCCTTAAAAGAGAGGAACCTTCCAACTTTGGGTTAGAAAATGCCACAGTTATCAAAGGGCATGGCTTTCCTCTCTGTTTTCCCCACTTGGGGAGTCAGAAATTTAAACCCTCATCACAAGCAACAGGCTTCCAGCTATGATCAGTTACATACTTGGACTCTCTTTTGTGAAATGACTCGCATTTCAAGTACACGACAACAAAAAAAGCCACACAGAGGGCCCTGACCAGGTGGCTCAGTTGGTTGGAGCATCATTCCATACACCTAAAGGCTGCAGGTTCGATTCCTAGCATACCTAGGTTGCTGGTTTGATCCCTGGTCAGGGAATATATGGGATGCAACCAGTTGATGTTTCTCTCTCTCCCCGCCCTTTCCTCTCTCTCTAAAATCAATAAACATATTCTCAGGAGAGGATTTTTAAAAAGCCACACACAGGATATTCAATTAATGATGACAAAGATGCTAATATCATAATACTATCCTCAATATCATCTTCTAGCCAGTAAGAATTCATCACAGACATTATTATCTATGTAGATCATTATTTGAAATAAAGTTCAGCTAAGCAAACTTAAAAATAAGCCAGTAACTCATATCCTGCCAGAATACTGATCATCTAAGCCTAAATATTACCCATAAAGTACACCCAGGCACTCGATCAACCAATTTGCTGAGTGTCTCCTCTGCACCAGGCAGTATTCTAGGAGCTGGAAACACAGCAGTAAACAAGAGCTAGAACCCCGGGCCTCATACAGCTTTTATTTTAGATCTAGCAATACCATTTTTTAGCATGTTAACTGGATTTTTGTCATTTTCATTTTCTTTCATGGTTTATTCATGATTATAACTATTATCTCTCTTGAATCTAAAAAATTCTGGATTGTTAGAGCTAAAAGAAATTCTGTGCATGGCATGAATTCCATGGGGGATCTAGGGGACCTAGATCCTATCTGTGCTTGTATGTCTGACCTTAGATGCAATATCTGGTCAACGCAATGGCTGAGTAGGCCCAGGAATGCTGGACATACTGCATGTCCCAGGACAAGCCTAACCCAGGTCACAGAGCTTGTGACAGCTGAGCCGGGAGCAGGAACAAGATCTGCGACACTCAGTCTGGGGCCCTTTACAAGACACCATGCCATTTCATTCTTTTAAGGATTATTTTGAGTGACATGCTCCCTGAGTTCAATCCATTTTGAAGGCCAGATAAAACAGTGAAGGTAACTTTGATGGGAAAGTTATTGGCCAAGATCCTGTGCTTTGAAATCTTCTGACTGGGTAGAGCAGGTCACCTCTAGTTATTGTTCTAAAACTACCTAGAGTTTTTAAACATCCCCTAATTCCTATCAGTAAAGTCTTTTCATAGCTAAAGCTCAATCAAATACATAGCTGAAGCTCATAAAAATTAAAATGATTATGTCACCTAGATCTAATTTCTACTAGAATCTAGCTAACTTGCACAGCTATTGTATCTTGTTACGCAAAGATATAAACCTCATTACCACCCTGGTTTCGAGAAGATTTAGAGCATTCTTCCAAAGCCTGAGTGGGATAATGCTAAAATATTTTACAAGAAAATTATCAATCCATAGAAAATAAGCAGCTTGTGAGGAGAATAATAAGTATGCCAAACAAAAACTTAAGTAAAAAATCTTATCAAATAAACAATGTACTTAAACAGCTAATCTTTTATTCACTGGTAAGCAGAGTGCAATGCAGCGCTGTCTGAGAGGTAACAATCAGACCTCTCTCTCTACTTGAAATGTATCATAAATGAAAGAAGGAATTTCCATCTTTTGCCAGTTAGGTTGAAATGTCAGCTCTGCCTCCTGTCTGTGTGTGGTGAAGTTACAATCTGGCTCCTTACAGTTATTTAACCCCTAACCTGCCCTTAAGGCATATACTTGGGTAGCTGAAAGCTACAGAAGGATTGCAAAACATCCCCAGAAAGACTCTTATACCTACATCAATGGTTCTCAAACTGTGCACTGAGGCATCCCAAGGTACCAAAGGGAGTTAGTTCACAGCGTGCTTCAAAATATTTTAAATCTGCAAGCAAAGCACTGCAATACTAGACATCTGTTGGACATCATGCAAACTACTAGCTCAAGAGAGTTCACATTTCAACATTAGCTTGAGCTACATTCCTTCTGATGATATCACATCTTTGCAAAACTACATTTTCAGCAGTTACTGTGATAAAAAGCAACTGCTACACAGAATGAAGTGGCAGTGTCTAATCTGAATCCAAGGTTTTAGAAGCTGTGCAATGCCCAAGATGCACACATCCCATTATTAATTGGGCTTACAAATGAGATAAAACTATTTTCTTTCAATTTATTGTATTTTTTTTCAAGCAGCTGCTAAGTTGTTAGGACACACTCACAAACTAGTGGACCTAACCACTTGATGAAAAACTGTTGGCCATTGCTTTTAGTCAAGGGGTGTTGGAAAAATTAATGAGACATCAATGGCATCATGAACTGAGAAAGTTAAACCTCTGACTTAAACATTTTGGTCAAGTTCCAAAATACAGCGGGAATAGGAAAGTTTCATTTTCAATGAGCAGATACTTGGAGAAAGAGACCCACTCCTGGGTCACCTCTGGAGCAGTCCCAGCGGCAGCAATAGCTGCAGTGGCCCTGTGGAGGGGTCAGGAACACCGGGTCATCAGCTCCCCACATTGTACTGGCCACTGCCACCTTCTGAGGTGCCTGGCTCTGGTAACAGATCAGAAGGAAGAGGACTGGGCTGGTGACTGAGGTGAGAGCTTGGCTGGGGACATGAGTGGAGGCTGCTGGTGGGACATGAAGTAGAAATGACCAGGAATCTGTGACAAGGAGAGCAGAGTGAGCAAGGAGAACAAATTTGGAAGTCAGCAGTAAATGGGTGAAAGTTCACCATTTCCCATCTATAGATCAGAGGAAACTATATAGATGATACAGAATGAGAGGACAGGAGTATGGAATACTAAGGGAGCACCAATATGTGAGGACTGGAACATGCAGAAAACTGGGGAAAGAACTAGAAGAGCTTATTGTCACCTTATACGAACCAAAGGAAGTGAGTTTCAAGGAGAGCGGTCAAATTGGCAAATGCTGGGGAGAAGTCAGGTCACATCTGATATTCACAATCTGCTCTCTAAGTACTGAAAATAGGAATGACCATGCCTTGTACCAAACAGCAGTGAGCTGAACAATCACGCCAGGACTGAAATACACAATGAGGACTTCAGGGGAAGAAAAGCTGGGTGATCGTGTATCGCGAAAACACCGCAAACAGCCCACATGTATCTGACTAACCTGCACCCAGGTACAGCTCTCACTCCAGCTTTGGGTCAGGACTCAGATGAGGGCGAGGCTATCAGTCAGTGCTTTATTTCACTTTGCTGCAATAAATTAGCATAAAAGTCACATGTTATATAAATCAGATGATGGTATATAATTTAATCTTTTCCCCCCTAACAAGACCTCTATTTTTTCACATATATCTCACAGGCTTGGGACAACAATGGGTATTCACATGTTCTATAAACTCAGAAAACACATTTAATGATACAAGGAGCTCTGGCTGCAAGTTTATATTTTACTGTGTATCAGATTTTGGTTTTCCTATCAATTCTGTGGGAAATTCTTCCAATAGATTCTTTTCCTGTTAAATTTGATTTCTATTCTTAGAACCAAAAATCTTATTAAATGATATCCAACATTTTAATTTGCCAACAAATAGAATTTTAAATATTAACTCTCATTATATTCTAAAAAGTAAATATTTTAAATTTAATGCATAAGAAAAAAGATCAGAACTTCAAAGGAAAGGTTATTCCTTTAAAGTGAAAGTTACCTCTTTGAAAAATCACCATATTTTTCTCATTTCTCCGCAGATGACTGACACCTTCACCAAAGAATGGATTCCAATCCAAGCTTTGGCACTTGGTAACCACAAAGCTCATTTAAAGTCTAACACTTAGTAAGTCTCAGTATATGAGGTCTGTCAGGAAAAAGTCCAACCATCGTTAATATAACAGGAATGGTGTGCATGCCACTGATGTAACCTGGCGGCCTGAAAGAGTGGTCTGGAATGCACATGCATGAACAATGACGGCTTCACTGTACTAGTCAGTGGAAGCACTAGACGCTGCTGAGTGAGCATGTGCACTGTGTGGCCATTGCATTCAAAATGACTGAGGAAATACAGCAATGAATCTGCATCAAATTTTGCCTTAAGCTTGAACATTCCTCCGTGGAAACTATTCAGATGATTCAGAAGGCCACAGCTATGGGCAACTGGTGATTGGCAGCTGCATCACGACAATGTGCCTGCTCATGCATCATGCCTCGTGCAGAGTTTTTTTTTGGTGAAGTATCAAATCACCCAGGTGACTCAGCCCCCTTACAGCCCAGATTTGGCACCCTGTGACTTCTGGCTTTTCCCCAAACTAAAATCACCTTTGAAAGGGAAGAGATTGCAGACCATCAATGAGATTCAGGAAAATATGATGGGGAAGCTGACGGTGACTGGGAGAACTGTGTGAGGTCCTAAGGTGCCTACTTTGAAAGGGACTGAGGCATCACTGTCCTATGCATAATGTTTCTTGTATCTTCTTCAATAAATGTCTCTATTTTTCATAGTGTGTGGCTGGATACTTTGTGAACAGACCTCATATATTCGTTGAGCTGAAAATATGCAACTCATTATTAAAACACTTAAATGTAAACATTAACTAATATTTCAAATTATCATATATTTTTTAAAACTTCAGAAAAAATTAAAATAGCAACCGAGATTGAATTTTGTTTTTTCTGGTATCTTTGACCATAAGGCCATGTTTGTAATGTTATAAAAATCTAAGTCATAACTGAGCTACAAGTTTCCAGAGAGTTAAAATTATTTCATCTGTCCACCCTCCATCTCTAATTTTCATCCCCCGCTTTTTCCTCAAACCTTTATACCAGCTCCATCAGGTCCTTGCCTTCCCTTCTCAGCAAACGTGTCCCCAGGCTGATGGGATTCATGTTTCACTTTAAATTCTTCAGGAAAGCTATTACATAGTGGGTCAGAACCTTTGAGTAAAAAGAGAACTGCTTCCTAAGTGTCAGCTAAACATTTTGAGATTGTGCTCTTTCAAGCACCAGAGTATAATTTACAGTTTTAGAATCATGATTTTCCACATGAAAGGTCCATTAGTGTGATGATAAAAAAAAAAAAAAAAAAAATGACTGAAGTAGCTGGCTCCTAGCCATCAAATCAAACCTGGAGTTTGTCATGCCCTCTGCCCATGAAAGAACAAACATTTCTGCTCTTAATCACAAAAATAATTTTTAAGTGTCATACAAGTATTTCTGGATAAGAAATGAGATCCTATTTGTTGAAGAAAAACAGGTAAGGAAGTGGGTAATTTTAAAACAGATTTTAACTGCAAGTATAGGCAAAATAATAAAAGAACAAAGTCTAAAGTTAAATTCCAAAGATCTTATCAATGTAAATACTGTTTGTTTTATTATTACATAATGCATTTTCAAATAATAAAAACTGATTTTAAAATTGAGCAAATGAAAAATAAAGCTCAGGGAAAGAAAAGTCCTCAAATGAAAGAAATTCCTTTTGATTCTTTAAAAAAAATTTTATTGTTATATTACAGTTGTCCCAATTTTTCCCCCTTTGTCCCCCTCCCCCACCCACCCCCCACTCCCACAGTCAATCCCCACACTGTTGTCCATGTTCATGGGTCATTCATACACGTTCTTTCACTAGTCCCTTCCCTTTCTTTCCACCCTTATCCCCTCCCCTCTGGTTACTGTCAGTCTGCTCCGTACTTCCACGCCTCTGGTTCGATTTTGCTTGTTAGTTTATTATGTTCATTAGATTCCTCTTACAGATGATATCATGTGATATTTGTCTTTCACTGACTGCCTTATTTCACTTAGCATAATATTCTCCAGGTCCATCCACTGATTTATTTTTTTTTTACTTTTAAAAGTGTGAACCCTGGGGTGCAGCTCTAAGACGGCAGTGCAGTAGGAGGATAGATCACACACCTCCTCCCAAAACCAGACTGGAAATAAAGAGAACAATCACCCAGTGATTGATCTCTTTAACTTTAAAGAGTTAAACTGAAGGCTACCTGAAAAAGAGACTTTTAACCAAGGATGGCCACAAAACCACCCCAAGACTGGTAGGAAAGGTGGAGACATCTTAAAGGGACTGGCCCCATTCACATGAGTGGCCGCCAAGACTGTGGCGAGGCTGTGGGAGGTTCCCCTTAAGCGGAGTGAAGCCAGGACGACAGACCAGGTTCCCAAGCATGGAGAGCCAGTGCCGAGATCAGCCCATCACATAGCAAAATCAGCGGTGAAAGGCCACAGGGACTTTCTCTGCTGCGGGGAGGCAAAAACCACTGGAAACAAACCCATCATCTATTTCTTTCCTTACAGGGGCAAAGCATGGGGTTTGTGCTCATGGCTACTAACTTTGGGCCCCAGCAAAGGGAGGGCAGTGCAAACTGGAGGAGAGTCTGGAGCAGGAGGCACTGGGAAGAGACTTGAGGGATTTTCAGGGCCAGGATATACCTGGGCTCCACAGCAGCCACCTTTCCAGAGAAGAGCTAGCCTCTCCCAGAGGAAAATCAACTACCTTACCCTGTAGGACACCGCTACCCCAACCCTCTGAAATTCCACTTGCCACACCCTCTGGAATCCTGTTCACTCCCTCCACCCTGCACTTTTTTTGATCTTCTTTCAGTTTGGCTCTGTCTTGGTATTTTGTTTTGTTTGTTTTTTTTTTTTCTTTCTTTTCTCCCATTCTGCATCTTAACCCCTGCAGAGGAGACAGCACTGTAAAGAAACTCAGCAGGGGTCAGAGACTGCCTGTAGGGTGCAGCCAACCCATACACTTTCCTGGGAAACAGACTAGTACTCCCCCCTCACAGGACAGCCATTGAAACATGCTCCCAACACCCAGCAGACCAAAAAGCTGGGCTCTGGAGGCCCAACTAGAGCCCCTGCCCTGCTGAGTACAGGGAAATAATCACCAACAGACTCAGACTAGTGGCTTCGGGGAGGGGTAATACACCCGCCACCCTCCCTAAAGTCTGAAAGGCACCTGCCATGGGAGATCCAGGAATCACAGCCCCCTGTTTCCCCCAGAAGCCCTCTCAGAAATAGTCTGGTATGTGACTAGTCTAAGATTGACAGCAGGCCATCAGGCAGAGACAGGCAGAGGCAGATCCTGCAGTGACATGAGACATTTGCTGACACACCCATTGGACCCACTGCTGATAAAAACCAGCTTTGCAGAGCAGCGTGGCCCATCCTGGGAGCAGCCAGGCCCAGAGGAATCAGCCACAGACTGTGGATCACCTGTAGTTCCAAAGGGGTAGCTAAGGGCCGGACATGGACAGCACCTGACATGGGCTCACACCAGACCCAGACATCGGAGCCATATCCAAAGGGAGAAACCAGCAGGTAAGCACCAAACTCTGCTGAGGAGAAGCCACTTGGTTCTTTTTTCATAATGTTTGCTATTTTTCTTTTTCATGGCCTTTTCATTATTTTTCATCTTTTTTAATTCTATTTTTAGTATTCTATTTTTCTTTCATATCTCTTACCTTACTTTTGATTGCTCCATTGCTCCCTTCTTTCCTTTTGTCATTTTTGTTACTTTTTCTCTTTCTGTATTCCTTCTCCCCATTCTCCTCTTTGAGCTCATTACTAATATTAGTTCTCTTCCCTTTTCTCCTCTCATAATCATTTTTCTTTTTTTAATTTTTAATTTTTTATTTTAATTGTTGTTCTTGTACAGTTTTCTGTCTTCTACTCCCATCCCAGCCCACCGCCCCAGCCCTCCCCAGCTCCCTCCCATTTCCACCACCCCCAGCTTTTGTCCATGTGTCTTTTATACTTGTTGCTCTAAACCCTTCCCCTTTTCCCTTGAAATGCCTACCCCTCTCCTCTCTTGTTCTCAATTTCAGTATCTTTGGTTTTATTATGGTTGTTTGTTTGTTCTGTTGATTAGATTCCTGTTGAAGGTGAGATCATATGGTATTTGTCTTTCACTTCCTGTCATAATCACTTTTCTCTCCTTCTGTCTACTCATATTTTTTTCCTTTTCACTTTTCCTACTATTCCATTTCTCTTTCTGCTTGTATTATTCTTTCTTCTTTTGTCATGGATATTGCTGTTGTGAGTAAGGGAGTTGCATGTCTTGTTGTGGTTTTACTTTGTTCTTCCAGCACCTATACAATAACATGTGAGACAGAGTGGGAGTTGGGCCTCATAGACAGCCAGCTGTAGAGGAGTCCCCACCACAGAAAAGGTCAGTAACAATCAGGACCCAAATACAACAGGAGAGTACACGTAACCCACACAAAGGACATTCTTAGAGCATCCAGATCAGGAGATCAAGGAGTCTGCACCACTGGGTGCCACAAGGTTCCTAGCACATAAGGAAGGCCATGCCACGCTACAGGGAGTCAAAGCCGATCATCATAGAAACAAACACAAAGCGACAACTAAAATGGGGAGACAAAGGCACGACCCCCAAATGAAAGAAAAGGAGGAATCTCCAGAAAAAGACCTAAATGAAACCTAGACAAGCAATTTATCAGACATAGAGCTCAAAGTAATGGTTATAAGGATGCACGAGGAACTTAGTGAGCACTACAAGGAACTTACTGGGAACTATATAAGCATGAAAAAGGACATAGAAACTATGAATAAGAACCAGGTGGACATGAAGACTTATGATTTCTGAAATGAAGAATACACTAGAAGGAATTAAAAGGAGGCTAGATAAAACAGAGGATCAAATCAGAGAGCTGGAAGACAAGGTAGAAAAAAACACACTGTCAGGGCAACAAAGTGAGAAAAGACTTAAAAAGAATGAGGATATTTCAAGGGAGCTTTGGGAACATTAAACATAGCAATATTTGCATCATAGAGATACCAGAAAGAGAAGAATGGGAGCAAGGGCTAGAAAACCTGTTTGAAAAAATAATGCCAGAAAACTTCCTTGACTTGGTGAAGGAGAAAGTCATACAAGTTCAGGAAGCACAGAGGGTCCCAATCAAGATGAACCCAAAGTAGCCTACTCCTGGACACATCATAACTAAAATGGCAAAATTTGAAGACAAGCAGTGAATCTTAAAGGCAGCAAGGGGAAAACAGTAACATACAAAGGAGCTCCAACAGGCATCAGCTGATTTCTCAACAGAAGCTTTACAGGCAAGGGGCTGGAAAGAAGTATTTGAAGTCATGAAAGGCAAGGACCTGCAACCAAGATTACTCTATCCAACAAAGCTACCATTTAGAATGAAAGGACAGATAAAGTGCTTCCTAGACAAGGTAAAGCTAAAGAAGTTCATCATCACCAAGCCTTTATTATGAGATGTTAAAGAGACTTATTTAAGAAAAAGAAGATCAAAACTATGAACAGTAAAATGACAACTATCAGCAACTGAATCTAAAAAAAAAACAAAAACAAACTAAGCAAACAACTAGAACAGGAACAGAATCGCAGATATGTAGATCATTTGGAGGTTTATCAGTGGGGAGGGGGAAAGGGGAGAATGGGGGGAAAGGTACAGGGATTAAGAAGTATAATTGGTAGGTACAAATAGACAGGGGAGGTTAAGAAAAGTATAGGAAATGGAGAAACCAAAGAACTTATATGCATGACCCATGGACATGAACTAAGCAGGGGGCATTACTGGAGCGAAGGGGAATACCAGGCGGAGGGGAGAAAGCAGAAAAATTGTGACAACTGTAATAGCATAATCAATAAAATATACTTTAAAAAATAAAACTAGACCACCAACTTACACCATACACCAGAACATACTCAAAATGAATAAAAGACTTAAATATAAGTCATGATACCATAAAAATCCTAGTGTAAAACATAGTCAGTAAAATTTCAGATATCTCATATAGCAATATTTTTGTTGATGTACCTCTTAGGGCAAGGGAAATAAAGCAAAAAAATAAGTAAATGGGACTACATCAAACTAAAAAGCTTCCGTGCGGCTAATAAACCATCATCAAAATGAAAAGGGAATCAACTATATGGGAGAACATATTTGCCAACAATACATTGGACAAGCGTTTAATGTCCAAAAATATATTGTATAAAGAACTCATCTGACCAGGAACACAAACAATCCAATTAAAAATGGGAAAAGGACCTGAACAGACACTTCTCCAAGGAGGACATAAGAGAGGGCCCACAGATATATGAGAGGATGCTCAGCATCACTAGCCATCAGAGAGATGCAAATTAAAACCACAAAAGATTTCTGGCCAAGACAAAGGTGTGGGTAGACACACTGTGCCTCCTCATACAACCAAAAGAAGGACAACAAATTTAAAAACAAAAAACAACCAGAACTGACAGAAAATCGAACTGTATGGAAGTCTGACAACCAAGGAGTTAAAGAAGAAACATTCACCTAGACCGGTAGGAAGGACTGAGATGGGCAGCTGGATGGAGAGGACCCATGGCAAGGCAGCAGCTAGAGGACCAGGCAGGCAAGGTGGGAGCTGTCAGACCCAGAATGGTGGCAGCTTGTGTACTGGGCAGTCCCACATTCAAGTGCAGATAAAATAGGAAGAACAACTGGGGGACAAGATAGACTGCACAACCCAGGGTTCCAGCGCAGGGAAATAAGGCCTCAAACCCTCCGATTGAAAACATCTGTGGGGGTTGAGGTGGCAGGAGAAACTTCTAATCTCACAAGAAAGTTCCTTGGAGAGACCCACAGGGTCCTAGAAGGTACACAACCCCCCACCCCCAGAATCAGCACCAGAAGGGCCCAATTTGATTGTGGGTAGTGGGGGAAGTGACTGAAAACTGGGAGAGAGCAGAGCAGGTGGCACTGTACCCTCTCAGACTCCTGCCCCACATATAGCGCCACAACATAGCAATGTGGGTTGCCCCACCCTGATGAACACCTAAGGTTCTGCCCCTTGCTACATAACAGGCCCAACAAGAGAAAAAAAATAAAGCCCAAATGAAAGAACAAATCAAAACTCCAGAAAAAATACAACTAAGCGACAAAGAGATAGCCAACCTATCAAATGCAAAGTTCAAAACACTGGTAATCAGAATGCTTGCAGAACTGGTAGAATATGGTTGCAAATTAAAGGAAAAAATGAAGGCTATGAAAAGTGAAATAAAGGAAAATGTACAGGGAACCAACAGTGATTGGAATGAAACCGGGACCAAATCAACGGTTTGGACCAGAAGGAAGAAATATTCAACCAAACAGAATAAAGAAATATGAATCCAAAAAAATGAGGACAGTCTCAGGAACCTCTAGGACAACTTTACACATTCCAACATCTGAATCATAGGGGTACCAGAAGGAGAATAGGAAGAGTAAGAAATTGATAACATATTTGAAAAAAATAATGAAGGAAAACTTCCCCAATCTGGTGAAGGAAATAAACTTCTAGGAAGTCCAGGAAGCTCAGAGAGTCCCAAAGAAGTTTAACCCAAGGAAGCACACACCAAGGCACATCATAATTACATTAGCCAAGATTAAAATGAAAGAGAGAATTCTGGAAGCAGCAAGAGACAAGGAGACAGTTACCTACAAAGGAGTTCCCATTAGACTATTAGCTGATTTCTCAAAAGAAACCTTGCAGGTAAGAAGGGGCTGGAAAAAAGTATCCAAAGTCATGAAAGGCAAGGACCTACATCCAAGATTACTCTGTCCAGCAAAGCTATCATTTAGAGTGGAAGGGCAGATAAAGTGCTTCCCAGATAAGGTCAAGTTAAAGGAGTTCATCATCACCAAGTCCTTATTATATAAAACGTTAAAGGGACTTATCTAAGAAAAAGAAGATCAAAAATATGAACAGTAAAATGACAACAAACTCACAGCTATTAACAACTGAACCGAAAAACAAAAGAAAACAACAACAACAAAAAAAACTAAGCAAACAACTAGACCAGGAACAGAATCACAGAAATGGAGATCACATGGAGGGTTATCAGTAGGAGGGTGGGAGCAGGAGAGAGGGGGAATAAGTAGCATAAATGGCAGGTAGAAAATAGACGGGGGGAGCCATTAAGAATGGTATAGGAAATGTAGAAGCCAAAGAATTTAAATGTACAACCTGTGGACATGAACTAAAGGCAGGGAATGCAGGTGGGAGTGTGCAGGTCAGAGGGGAATAAAGGGAGGAAAATGGGACAATTGTAATGATGTAATCAATAAAATATATTTTAAAATAAAAAATAAAAAAATAAAACCACAATGAGATATCACCTCACACCTACCAAAACAGCTGTCATCAAAAAACAACAAATAAACAAGTGCTGGCAAGGATGTGGAGGAAAAGGAACCCTAGCCCACTGTTGATGGGAAAGCAGACTGGTGCAGCCACTGTGGAAAACAGTAAGGAATTTTGTAGGAGACCATTCTGCATGGCGTGGGCCCAGCTTGCACTCTGAGATGCACAGGACCCATGCCCATGGATAGGTTCTCCTGCGGGGAATCAGGCCTGTATTGTACCTAAGCCACTTTGAGACTTGCTTTTGCTAAAACTCCCTCACCCTGAATTGAGGCAGCAAACATTTACTACAAAGTAACTTCCTAAAATCCATGCTAAACTTCCAAGGATGAGCGTTTTCTCTTTTCATTTGCAAATACCCTTCTTCTATGATGTGATTAGCGGCATCAGCTCCTTTGTTTCCTGTAAAAGGTAACCACCTAAAGCAAACCTGTGCATAGTAAATGAGGACCATCATGTAATGTGCCCAGAAAAAGAAATAAAGGCTTGTCGTGGCACAGGCCGAGGTTTTTCTCCCCTTGAGAGAAAAACCATGCTCTTCCTTTTCCTCCACAGGACTCAGTAGTCCATGTGAATTTCTCATATCTCATCCACGATGTGACGGACCCCACAAGCTGGAGTCTGCATCCGAATTTCTTCAAAAAATTAAAAATGGAACTGCCCCTTGACCCAGTGATTCCATTGCTGATTGGTGTTTCAAGATACCCTAAGAATCTTGAAACATCAATCCAAAATAATTTATGTACCCCTATGTTCATAGCAGCACTATTTACAATAGCCAAAATTTGGAAACAGCCTAAGTGACCACCAGTAGATGAGAGGATCAAAAACTGGTACATTTATACAATGGAATACTATACATCAGGGAAAAACAAGGAATTCCTACATTTTTTAACAGCTTGGATGGAATTGGAGACTATTATGTTAAGTGAAATATGCCAGTCAGTGAATGACAAATACTATGTGATCTGACTTATAAGAGGAATCTAATGAACAAAATAAACTAATGAGCAAATTAGAACCAGAGGCATAGAATCATGGAACAGACTGGCAGCTATAGGAGGGAAGAGGGGGAGGTGGGGACTAATTTAAAGAAGGTAAAGAGATTAGTCAAAGAACATATAAGAAGGACCCACGGACAAAACCAACAGTGTGGGGATTGACTATGGAAGTTGGGAGAGGACTGGGTGGGGGAGGCGAAGGAGGAAAAATTGGAACAACTGTAATAGCATAAATAATAAAACACAGAAATCAACAAAAATAAGTGTGAACATTGAGAAAGAATACACCTGCTAAGAAGGATTTCTGGTGTCTAACTAGGCTCAAATTAAAAGAGAGCGCGAGCCTAGCAGCCATTTCCACACAGGGGCTTCTCACACAACTGCACTTCATGGAGAGGCCTGCACTGAACTGCCTGCCTGCACTGTGTTCCTGCCATCTGAGCCAGCCCTTGTAAAGGAGTTCCTGGGATCTTATTTCAAGCAATAAAACTGAGGCTTTTCCCATCTAATGGAAGCTGTATAGCTCCAACCAACCAGAGAGGCTGTATTCCAACCAACCACCACAGTGCCTTTTGGACCAGTCAAACTGTTGGGATTTGTAGTCCTTACTTGCATGAGGAGAGACCAATCAGGCACCAGGTGTAGAGACTTTTGTCCATATAAGACAGCTCCCCTCTGGCTCTGAAATCACACTTTCTCTTCCCACCAAAGGCTGAAGACTGAGTCTCCCTGGCTGAGCTGAAACGCCAAAGGTGTCTTGCCAGAGCAGAGCAGAGCAGAGCAGACCAGCACAGTGTAAAGTGGACTGGGAAGTAGCACAGCAGACCACCCAGGGGCAAAGCAGAGCTGTCCAGCCAGTGAGGGGCCTGGCCCTGGGGCTGCCTCACAGCAGCCCAGTTTTCACAGCCCTGCTATATCACAATTGAGCTGTTTTGCACTGAATAAAGTTTTCTTTTTCACCACACCACAAACTGGAGTTTCCTGTTGGTGTTGAATTGGCCTTAATGACCATCAGCTAACAAAAGGATTAACTATAGTTTTTAACACAAGGTCTTACTTTTTGTTATTTTTAAGTATGGTAAAATACAAACAACATAAAATTTACCATCTTAACAATTTTTAAGTACACAGTTTAGTGGTGTTAAGAGCATTCACAGTGTCATGCAGCCAATCTCCAGAACTTCATCTTGCAAAATTACAATTCTTTACCAACTAAACAAAACTTCATCCTCCCCTCAGCCCCCGGCAGCCACCATTCTACTCTGTCTTTATGAATGTGACTCCTACCTCATATACATGGGATCACACAGTATTTTGGCTTTTTGCAACTGGCTTATTTTACTTAGCACAATGTCAAGATTCGTCTCACGTTGTAGCAGGTGTCAGAATTTCATTCCCGTGTAAGGTGGAATATCGTTGCACTGCATTCACATACCACATTTTGTTTCTCCGCTCGTCTATCAACGGACACTTGGGTTGCTTCCAACCTTCTCTGACTTACTTTTTAAACAATTTATTTAACTGAGCAGGCAGTGGTGCTGGAGTCAGACTACCTGGGTTCAACTCCCTCCCCTCCACAGTAGCTGAGAAAATACATGTTAAAAAGAAAGAGGGTAGAGGAAAGACAGGTATACCATGAAGTACTCAGCAAGTAAAAATACTGACATCACTATGTTCTGATGAGGGTTTTCGGATACCGAAAATTCACTCAAATGCTTGTGTTTCAAATATGAGTATGAACAAGCATATGCTAGATGCGGAAAGTGCGGAGACAGTGCCTCCTTTGACGGCAATGATGGCCAACGGACAGACATCTGACAGGTACACAACTGTAAATAATGAGGAAAGTAAGGTGAGAGAGGGGTGCAAGGCCAAGCCCAACCCTCGGGCTCTGGAAAGGCTTTCCAGAGCAGAGCCCTAGAGGAGGAAGAGTCAGGAGGGCACAGAGGAAGGAGAAGGCTCTGCAGAGAGGAGATAGCAGAACAAGACATGGATGTGAGAGGGTGAAGCACCGGCTCAGAGGCAAGAAGCTAACTCGATGAAAAGGGAATCCAATAAGCAGAGCCCCCAAAACAGAACAGAAAATGCAAAAAAAAAAAAAAAAAAAAAAAAAAAAAAAAAAAAAAAAAAAAAAAAAAAAAAAAAAAAAAAAGGCCTAATGAAGTGTCAATCAATAGGAGGAGAGGAAATCCCACTGAGGTCAGGCATCACTGGATACGCATTCCAGTGCCAGTGTGAATCTCCTGGCCCTTGGCTTCAGTACCCTCGAGAGTGAAAACAGGTTATGGCCCAGGAGCACACATTAAAACTGTAGCAGCAGAAGCTGAAAATCATTAAAAGATTACTGACCTGATGTCACACCTCATTCCATTATGTGGAAATATTTTTAAAGTCTAAACATGTCCAAAAGAAGGCCACTTCATAGAATACAAAGTGATCTACTCAAGTCTGCTTCTTCGAATATGAGCAACTTGTCAAGTTACTACATTGTAGTTTTATATTAGTATTTACTTTCAATACCGGCTTTATTCCAAATTTAAAAAAACAGATTGAATCATCTACTTTCATGTTATCCAGTAATCATATCTCAGGGGCTCACAGAACTGCAAGACCTACAAGGTTATTGTCTGCAAATAGAGTTTCTATTCCCCAGAAACTACACAAGGAACTAACTAGACCATGAAAATGAGGGGAGATCTGTGCCCTGCTCAGGTACGAGACCAGGAGGCCACTGGCAAACAGTGATGATAATGCAATGACATGTGCCAATACAGAAGAATGTGGAAGGGATAAGAGGAGGCACCTTCAGGTCAGGGACATCCCTTTACTCACTTTTCCACTCACTCACTCACCCACTCATTCTTTTCTTCAGGGCCTCATAGGCGCCAGGAGCTGTTTCTAAGAGTTGGAGACACTTGTACAGGAATGCTCCGCAGATGGCTGCTGAAGGATGAATAACAGTGCCTTCGGTGGAGGTGGGAAGGAAGAAAGTGTCCCAGTAGAAACAAGAGTGTGGAGACCAACACAGCTTCCAGCAGTCACAGTGAGCTGGGGAGGCACAGACAGGAGAGGAGTGGAAGGTGGGAGACCCAAGGGGGTGTGGCCAGGAGCACGGGTTGCAAGGCAGCACCACACCTTTCCCTTGACAGGAGAAAAGGGATGAAGGATGTGGATGTATGGAAACAGGAATACTTCTGAGGATAGGGAGAGACAGGAAATATGCCAACAGGGCACAGGATGGGGGATGGGGGGGGGGCGGTGTAAAACATGGTGAGCAGCAATTCACTGAGAAGAAACCGTCGTGTGTAGGACACCAGGATATCCGTATCGCAAGTCTTTTATGGCCTAATGCTATTAAATATTTCTATCAAACCATCAAACCTCTCCCTGTTTGCAGTCCGTGACCGCCATGCACTGGTACAGATTTTCTGCCTGCCAGAGGGAGAAACAACCCTGCCACTCTTTCACAATTTATCATTTGTTTCCTGCAGGTCTGGTGAAGGCCCACTGCCGAAGGTCTATACTGTGAGTCCATAAAAGACTCAGTAAAGAGGGAGTAGTTCCTGGAAAACTGACTTTCCCATGCTAATACTGCCCAGGTGGAGACTGGGCTCCCTGGTGACATCCTGTGTCTGCCCAGGGATCTCTGCCACAGCACTGTGACTGCCACTAAAACCCACCTCTGGATGTCCTGCTCTGCCCTTTCGCACCTCCCCCACCCCCAATGTTCCCTGTTTACTAGTCTAATAGCTTCGTATTAGAGCATAAACACCCTATTACCTTGCATGGGACCAAGTAGACCTTAATCAGCTTTTGATTGCTTCTCCGTTTTGTAAAGTTTACTTGGGCTCTTTCCTATGGTTATCTCAAGGTTTTAATAATTACGGTCTACTCTGTGTTTTAATGACATTGTTCTCTTCTACACATCCAAGCCATTCACAAAAACATTAAACATCAAAAGAACTAAGATTAGACAGATAATTTCCTATGTCTCTCAAGTTGGGCCTGAATTACTCAGGCCTCTTAGACACTTGAAAAGAATTTGAAAAATTATTCTTTGATTATTTTTATTTGTATTATTAACTTTTGGCCAATGTTGTTTTTATTTTTCTATTATTAGTAACTCAGAAACAATCCCATTTAAACTCCTCATACTCTATTGTTTCAGTATAAAGCAGTTCATTAACACAAAACCAAATGTTTTCACGTCCACTCTTTAACCTTTAACCAGTGTAACAAAAGTAAAAACAAAAAACACAAAATCATGAACAAAACCTCTATAGAAATTTGTTAAATGGAGAGGAAGGGCGGAGGGAGTTTTCTTGACCATATGTATATGTGAGTACAGCTTACTCATTTTCATTAAGATATCTCTAGTTTCTGAAGAAAACTAAAAAAGGTTTGCTCTGCTGAAGACAGGAACCATATATATAACTTCCCATTTCATACTGTTGCATTTCAACATTAATGATGTCCCTAAGGTTCTTGGTGTTTTTGTTTTTTTTTTAAGTTTAGTCTTGCCAGATGTAATAAAATATCTTATTGCAGAGAAACACAAAATCACTGGTTACACTAAAACAATGTTCCAGAGACTTACATTTGCCCTCAGACTCAAACCAACCATACAACCCATTAAGGTGCTATTCTCCGACACTTCCAGAAAGTAAACCCTTAAGATATTATAAGTCGGAAAGGAAGATCATCCTTCAATTTCCTAAGCCATTTTATTTAAATAATTATTTTGTAGCATGGTCAAAATTATGATGCCCATCTGATTATGGGCTACATATTTGAGAAAACTTAATATTCTGTCAGAACTTCCAAAAGGAGAACAAATTTTCCTTTTCAAGTGAACAGTTTTCAAAAAGAATCATGTAGTTCTTTTAACCACATTATTGATGTAAGTCATTTGCCACTTTGGGAAGCGAGAAATTCTGAAGAAGTTGGTAAAGTCAAATGTAGATTACAGACTTTACAAAATAAATAAAAGGATTCAAAGCAGCCAAGTAATTGTATTACTTTGAAAAAGCATTCATATCTTAAAATAGTAGTTTGCTATTAATCAAATTATTGAAAGTGAAATGAAATTAACATATTTCAAACACAGCCATAATACTGAGTTCCAGTCAAACCATACAAATCTTCATTTCTTAAGTAATTTAAGATTAACAGACTCACTTACCTGGAAGTATAAAAAGAGAAGGTTATGGATGGAACTACATCATTCCTCCACAGGGTAAAAATTCCTTAGCTTCTCTCCTTGTAATGGAAAGGATTCTAAAATTCAAAATAAATAAATAAAATTAAAATAGAAGGCAGCCCTGTGAATTTCCATGTCTTAAATGTAGGTGGTATTACAAAATTGTAAAATTTTAAATCATTTAGTATATAAAATACAATTCATCCAAAGTATCGCCCCAAAAAGCAGAATATTTTCTCCTCCCTATTTTAACTGGTAATATACAAAACGTTTGTTAAAAAAACAAACTCATAAAGGTTTAATAAATGGTGAAGCCACAAAGAAGCGTGTGTAAAAGCAAAGCAGACTCATATTTACTTGATAAAGAATCAAAACAAACAAACAAACAAAACCCAAACCTCGCAAGTAAGAAACGTGTCTGCTGCCCACGCGCTGCGTCCCAACTCCCTGCTGCTCGGCTTTGGGGCCAGAGCAGCACTGAGGCCACTGGGCTGCCAGGTTGAGGCCAGGAGTTGAAATGCTGCCCCCCTCTGAAAGGACCGTGCTCAGCGCCACCACTTTTTTTTAATGGTTCTATGGAATGAAATGTTAAAATAATAATAACAAATCCTCCTGGAAATTTTCCTGGGGGAAGGAAAAGGTTCACACGTTCCGAAGAGTCGGAAGATGGCAGGAAAGCCCGGGTCCCCTGACCGCCCGCAGCGCAGCGCCTCCCCACCGGTAGCGTAGCCGTTGCTGCCTCCGCGCCTGCAGCGAGGAGCTCCAGCTCCCGGCAGGGTAGGCGCGCGCTCGGGCCCCCGCGGGACAGCGGCCCCAACGCCGCTGGCCCTTGGCTGCGCTCGCCCTAGCTGTGTTCCCAGCGGAGCGAGGCAGATTCAGCCACGCGCCCCCACACCATCCTTTCCTTGAAGGAATTCCACTGGAGGACACAGATGTGTCAGGGAAGATAAAAGCAGATGGAAAAGGGATCACAAGCAAAACACTCTGGAAGCAAGAGCCAGGAAGATATCTGCAAAGGGACTAAACCGTCCTGTTAGATAAGTGTTAATAATGCTATCTGCAATTAATTAAGGCAATCATCTTTCCCAAGAGTTTTCATGATTTTATCTCATCTGTCTTTGTATTTCAAGTAACAGCAAAAAGTAACAGGTACTATTGTTCCCGTTTTACATTCTACATGCAAGAATTAAAAAGGTGCCGAATGGTGACACAAGGCCCAGGAAAGTTTTAACCCGTTCATGCCTGCATCCACTAGCCCCTTTCTCCAAGGGACAGCCTCCGGGTGACTAAAGCCGATCAGCCACATTTTTGTGTCTTCCTTCACCTCAGTTTGAGGTTTTCTGCGAGGCACTGGCATGAACAAAGTCAGTAGAAGAATGAGGTGTGTCACTACAGAAGTTTGGAGTCCATTTGTATATACACACTGTCACCAGCACTCTGTGGCTTTCATGTGACAGTGGGCTCGGCCAGGCGGCTCTGCGGGCTGGCATGCAGTGCCCTCTGCAGGTTGCAGCCCTGCCTCCTTGGCTTTGTTCTCACAGCGCACTTCCGTCTCTGCCTGCCTAATTAATCTGTGTCTAAATGGAATTGCAGTTGGCAGAAAGGCGGCAATGCCAAAGTGGAATAATCACTTGGACCTGAATCTGAGTTGTTTTCCATCCTTGACAACAAAGAATGTTATTCCAGAGCCTGCAGGCCAAGAGTTGAAATGAGTTTATAATTTGGTGTTTCATCTCATATTCTTATTCTGTTAAATTTTCTTATCTGTCTTTTAGCATGCAGGGGGCAGCTTTGGAGGCTAGATCACCAAGACAGTCTTTATTAATATCCTTAATAAATTTTCTTTGCCATCTGAATAAAAAGGGGGAAAATCCCCACTATTCAAAACCACTCTTGTTTTAATAATGAAACTAAGTAGACTGTCAGCTCATACCTCCATATGATCATTAATAGCCTAATTTGTTCTTCTCACTCCAGCAACTTGAAGAGAAATGTTGAGCATTTTCATCTACACACATTCATCTAGCCTCTAAGAGTCTGGTCCTAGGATTGCCAAACTGCAGGTTAAGAGCCACAGAATGGCTCGGCTCCTGCCTCTTTTCCTAATGAAGAACTTATTAAAACCCTGATCTTTGGCTCTGGGAAGCAGATTGTCTCCTTAGCAGCTACACATATCATGTTCCCCAAGAAGGTAGTCATCTCAAGCTAGTAATGGAAAAGGAAAGAGACAGGGGGACAGAACCATTGACAAGGCTCCCTCAGCAAACACTGCGAAAGGGGGATCAGCATCATGAAGAATTACTGAAGGTGGACCACAGGTATGCTAAGGAGAGGGGTGGGTTCCGCTGGACACATGCCCCACTAGGAGAAAGGGAAGGAACCTCAACTGCACATCTGTAATATTCCATATGCTGAGCTAGCTGCATGACAGATGAATTCATTTGCCCCCCCCACAACAATGCTGTGGACATGTGCATTAATATTCCCATTGTAGGTACACATGGGGGAAATGGGGCTGAAAGGCATTAGGAAACCTTCCCAACTAGTACACAGTAAAGCCAGGGTTTTTCTCACTTCAAAACTGAAGCTCTAAAAAGAAAAAGGAAAGTAAGCCTTTAGTTTTTCTGTTATGCAACATTGCCTTATCTGCAAGTGCTTGTCCTCCTGTGTGATTCTCTAACAGAGGCGGGTGCTAGCTACCCTAAAGAGGTAACATGGCCGATTCACTGCCGGCTTCCAAACGCTGCCACTGAGGCCTTAAGACACAGACCCTCCTCAACCTCCTGCATCCCTCACCCTTCGTAAGAAATCACAGAGACAAGAGCACACTCTTGGACAAGTCTTCCTGAGTGTCAAAGAAACAAACAGTAAGAATTTGCTAAAAATGAAAGCTAAATCCAGGAAAGCAACTGCAGATACGCAGAGTAGACACAGTACCTTGCTTTGTCCGATTCAGCAAATAGTTGTCAATAACATTCCCTTAGTTTTTATACTTGTATCCAGGGCTGATGTCCCCTTTCCTGTCATCTGACGCCCAGTGTATTCTCAACAGTTTGGCACAGAGAGTGAGGTTACAGAGGAGCTTCTGTGGTGGCTTCTTGAATTTTAATTGTAGTAACAAGTGGACAAGAGAAGACAAGAGGTGCATGAGAGTGGCTGGGAGGATGTCCATGGAGGCATCACACACGTGGGTTTTGGAAACGTCCCAGTTGGGATCTAAAGGTCGGGAGGTCTGCCTGACTCCACCCCCAAGAATAGAGTTTGACATACATCCATTAGCAGGACTCCATACATAAGCTGGCTTCTCATCATGCTGAAAGAAGACTACCAAAAATCAATTATTGAAAAGAGCAGTTGAAAATGGGGACACTGAGATCAAAAATATTTTAACAATCTAGCAACCGATTCTATTCAATGTATAATGAATGAGAGAAAGTTCCAGCATTTTCATTTCCAAAGAACTTCAAAAACACTGTTGGTCCAGTAGTGTGCCAATATCCAGCGGTGTGCCTTGTAAGTCCCAAGGCTTCCTCGCCCTCACAAATGTAAATCTTTAAATCTTTATTTCACCTAAACTGTATGTCAGATACACTGATTCCTGAATAACAAATGAAAAGTACCAAGAGACTACATACGTGTCTGCCAACTAAAACTGTCTGGTAAGATTTTCTTTGTGCATATGTGGATAATAACACATGTTTTAAAATTATGATAATGTTTTTTATTTGTAAAATCAATGGAGTCCTCTATGTCAGCGGTCCCCAACATTTTTGGCACAAGGGACAGGTTTCATGGAAGGCAATTTTTCCACGGACCACAGTTGGGGAGGGAGGGATGCTTTCAGGATGATGCAAGCCCATAGATTCTCCTAGGAGAACCTAGGCTGATCTGACAGGAGGCGCAGTTGAGGCAGTAATGTGGGCCATGGGGAACAGCTCTAAGTACAGATGAAGCTTCACTCACTGGCTCACCACTCACTTCCTGCTGTGCAGCCCAGGACAGGTCCATGGCCAGGAAGGTTGGGGACCCCTGTTCTATGCTATGGTAATGTGTTTCATGTGTATAAGTCAATGGAGTCCTCTATGATATGGTACTGGAAGACAGCTCAGATGGGGTCCAGAACTGTGCAGTCAACTTCTAAAATTATCACCTCAAGAATATGTTTCAGAAAAGAAGGTACCCCCAGATGCTACGAATTACAAATTCCATGTTACTATAGCCTTGACCACTTTCCCTCCACATTAAATAGTTTTACTGAAAATAGTAGGTTCTAAGGCACAACTGACTTTAAATGCCATGGTTTTCCCCCCAAAATGTTGTTTTCTGTTATTCTGTGAAATGAAAAACAGGATCTCTGTGTCCTGGTCTCCTGTGCACAGACTAAATGAGGAGTTATCTCCTTCTTATTCCTAATCCTTACAGTGCAGGTCACTGTCATTTTCTTCACTTCAATTTTTTCACTCTAATAAATGGGGATCAGCTAAGATACTATTAGCAGAACTACCAAGACTCTGAACAAAATTATCTTACTAAATTGTCTGAAGTCTCTTTTTAAATGTATGGGTTTATTATCACCTTCAAAGGTATCAAATAATATTTTCCTTACACTCTAAATATTTATCCAGCACCTCCCAAGCTAGGCAACGGGGTGCCTGTGAGTTTCTTTTTTGAACCATCTTCACATCATCAACACGGGAACCACTAACATGATGAAGAATGAAATGACTCACACGCTAAACAGAGACACAAATAATACGCTGTTGGAGCATAAAGGGAGACAGTCTAATTTGGATTGGAGAGAGTCAGAGTAATAGCTAGCCTCTTGGAAAGAAATTAAATTGCTCTGTTTGCCAATCTTTCTCCTAAATCAGTTAAGATACAGAGAGACGGTTGATGGACCTTCACAAAAGAGAGCTGTTTTCAGTACACAGACTGCAGTGTCAGTTAGACTCACATGAAATTGCTCATTTGATGGGACACCCTCTCCCAGAAAATTCTTCTGGGCCAGCCCTGCCCCGATTAGACACTGCAGCTGCCCAACACATGTTAGGTACCATCACAGAGGCTAATGAGGCATGAAGAGTATTTCAGAGAGATCTGCTACGCTCAGTCCTGTGCAGAACAAGAGGTTGGGTTTTCATCTCTTGTGGACTGGCCATGTCACCTCAAAATTCATATGTTGAAATTCTAGACCCAATGTGATGATATTTAATTAGGTCATAAGGGTATAGCCCCCATAAGTGGGATTAGTGCCCTTATAAGTAGAGGCCAGAGGGCTAGCTAGTTTTTTTTTCACCATGTGAGGGTACAGAGAGATGTCAGCTGTCCACAACCCCAAACAGGGCTCTTGCCAGAGCCCAACCCTGCTGACACCATGATCTTAGACTTCCAGTCTCCAGAACTGTGAGAAATAAATTTGTGCTGTTGATAAGCCACCCAGTTTATGGTGTTTTGTTATAGCAGCCTGAGCTGACTAACACATCATCTTAAATGCTTTACTGCAAGACTTTAGACAAGTCTGTAACTTCTGAGTCTTCATTCCCAACCTGAAAAATAAAGGGGTTGGACTAAATCATTAATTTCAGTGAAAGAGGATGATCTTTACTTGTTGCCTCCCCACCCCCACTGAGAATCCCTGTGTACTAAAAAAATATATATGTTATTTATGGGAACAAGCTGCATGCAGAAATGATGAAGATGCAACACAGCATTTAGACTTATATGTTAAGACTAGAGAAGGGGAGCTTAAAACAGTGCAGGCTCTTATGAGAATTAAAATTATGGCTTTCTTGAATAGAAAGATTTTACTAGACTACTTCATAATAGGTCATTTGACAATCAAAACCATGAATTTATCCATTAAGCAATTGTTATATCTTGCTGTGGCCTTTCTGACACACAGCTGGCTGGTAGAATCAAGCAAGCACAACTCTCCACTCCGCAAAGTAAGCTCACCCCCAAGGAAGACACAATGCTCAAGAATACAATGTCCCAGGCAACAGGGACCTTGACACAGGGCAGTTCAACAAGAACAATCATATACTCCAACACCCTGCACACCAAGAGACCAGCCCCAAGAGAACAGAAGGTACAACGTAGAGAGGGTACAAGTGTGTGGTTCATAAGTACCAGGTCTAGTGCCAGTTCTGCCAGTGAGTTATTGTTTGACCTTGGTCAAGTCACCTGCAACATAAAAGTGTAGACCAAATCATCTCCAAGTTACCTTCCAGTACAGAAACTGCACTTACTTTTTATTGTTCTCCATAAAAACCTGCTACTAGAATCCTTGTAGCATGTCTAAGGTCAATATATACATCACCATCGCAGGCTCAGTTTTTCAATTCCTGTATCCCCAGGCCTCTCAGGCAGATTGAACCCAGGACAACTGCTCGGAACACAAATTTGAGATGCAGAATAGGGAACGTTTGTTTTCTCTGGCTCCTTTATGATTCCCTCTGGCTAAATGCTGCCCTCCTACACTGCCAAGCTTCTGTACTTTTGGCACTGAGGCTTGATCTATAGTATTCATAGGGCTGGTGACACTGTGATAGATGAAGAAATTAAATCTTTTGCCAAACTTGAACGGCATTTTGAATGGAAATTTTTATCTTCTTCCTTCCCAAATGCAGGAATGTCCAGAGTTGAGAGATACTATGAGGTTGGCAAAAGTCATTACAAAAATGGACTTGCCTCCCAAATGGTCTCTCATTATCTTGCAAATGTATTACTTTTGCTGCATCATTTTTTTTTTTAGTTTATTTCATGTTATGCTCCAGCTGCAAGGGAATTGAGAACATACTGTCTACATTTTCAAAAACAAAGACTGTAACATTCACAGAATAAATATTTCACCATGAAAATAAAGACTACATGTAAATATTTACAGAATTGAATTTCTTAAGTATATTCATTGGGCTAGGTCAATGGAAGGATGCTTTCTTTATACTGACAGCCAATGAGAAAGGAGGAATTTTAACTTTGACATTCAAATAAATAAATAATATTGCTTATAGACACCATTTAAAAAATATGCATACAGAATGTAAGTGGGTTTTATTCTCAGTGAACCTACAAGTGCTGTATTTACTATGTGCACTGAATAACAATGAAATGGGGCAGGGGGAGAATAGAAAACACAGATATTTAATCAATAAATATTTTTAAATATTTAAAATTTATTTTCATTCCAAACCATGACCAGTTAAGCAAGACAGGGGTAAAGAGTGAACAAAGAAAATATTATTAGAGTACTCACTAATAAAAAGAAATGAATTATTTTTACACATATCAACATGGATGATAATTATGCTGAGTGAAAGAAGTCAGACAAATAGAAAACATACTGTATGGTTCTATTTATATAAAATTCTAGCAGATCACTTTTGCCTAGGGATGGGGGTGAAGGGTTGGGAGGGGCCAGAAGGGGCAGGACGGCAAGATTACCACATGAAAACTTTCCTGGTGATACATATGTTCATTATCTTGATTTTGGTGATGGTTTCACATGTATATCAACACTAATCAAATTGTACACTGAGCTTACTGTATATTGGTTATACCACAATAAAGCTATAAAAATTATTGAGAGACAAAAATTGAGGTAAAAATTTAAAAATCAGTAACAGTTAAAATCTGGGGGCAATTAAGATAGCTGTTGGATGTAAAACTCCAGGGGGAAAAGCTACAATAGACCCATAAAAGACACCAGAGAAAGATTTCTGATTGTTGGAAGTCCAGGAGGTTTTACGATCCCAGTGCAGTCTTTCTGAGCACCCATCTCTCCCTTAAAAAATACTTTTCTTATTTCCTTAAGATTTTTGACAGAAATAGTTCTAACTACCCCCAGAGTAGTAATAACAATAGCTAGCATTTGTTGAGGACTTACTGTAAACCAGGCCCAAATCTAATTGATTACCCAATTCAATCCTCACCTAAGGAAACTAAGAGATGGATACTATTATGATCTTCCATTTTAAAGATGATGATATTGAAGTTCAAAAGAGGTTAAATAACTAGCTTAACGTCATCCACCATCCCTGTAGTGGACCTGGGATATGAACCTAGGTGGAGCTCTTGAAATTAAACTTCTCTTCTTCCGATACACAACTGGGATCCTGAAAGGATGCTATGGATCACAATTTGCTGACTCACACCTCTGGCAGCCTAAAGAAACTCTGCGTGTGAGCTACATTTCTAAGCCTGAGGGCTCATCTTTCCCATGGCAGCAGCAGAAAAGGCCATTGATGAAGTGATGGTGGAAGGTGGGGGGACCACAGCAAGGGGGTGCAGGAACAGTAATGGCTGGAAATCGACAGACTTGGCTTTGCCTCTTCCTGCTAACTTGGGAAAGCCATTTCTCCCTGAGTTTTTTTTCTCTTTGGTAAAATTAAGGATTTGGACTAGTCAAATTCAAAGACTCCTTCCAATTTGGTGATTCTGCCAGTCCACTTTTGGGAAGCGCTCCTGATATTTTGTAACTTGGATCAAAAATTTTCCATGACACCAAACACATTTCAGATACAAAGCTTCCTCCATCCCCAGAAACATCTGGATGCCTCCCATACCTAGCAGATTCCTTCATTACTTCCCTAAGATATTCTATCCCCAAGGGTCAAGCCTAAATGAAGGCCAAGGCAAAGGAGGAAGGTTTCTCAACCAGGGCCCGCAGTGTTCTGCTATGCACTCTGACAACCTTTTTCACTTGAAAACACTAAAGCGTTCATTTGGACTCCAGATGGTGAAAAGAGGACTTTCAGGAGGCCCCCAATGCCCAACACCCCATCCTATTTTCCCTGGGAAGCCTGTGACATCTGAGACCATCCAAAGTACTTAGTATGTTGTGGCTGCAGGTGCCAGACTCTATTTATTCCATTCCTGTTGGTTCTCCAAAGTGGCTATTCTCTCCTTGCACTAAAAATGCATCATTTTTCTCTTTTTAAATGATGGGACTTGTGACCCTTTGGGGAGACATAAAAATAAGAGCAACTAAATAAGGCAATTGTAAACCATTTCAGCATCCATAAAATCTTCTCCTTTATTACAAAAGAAAATGAAAAAAAAAGAGGCTCAGGGGGAAAAAGTGTAGCCAAAGGGGGACTTGATATCTTTAAGGACTTCTCCCTTCATCTTTGGGGGGGAAACCCTCAGACACCAAGAACAGTATGGTGATTACCAGAGGGAAAGGGCACGGGGGAGGGAGAAGAGGGTAAAGGGGGAATAAGTGGTGATGGAAGGAGACTTGACTTGGGTGGTGAACACACAATACAATATACAGATGATATACTGTAGAATTGTACACCTAAAACCTATATAATTTTATTAACCAATGTCACCCCAATAAATTCAACAAATAAAATTTTTTTAGCTTTAAAATAATTTTTTTTTACAAAACAACTACGTCTCCCATGAATTTTCATCTCCATATTTTGGGGTTTTAGCTAACTTAATTATTTCTAGGATAAGCATTTCTCAAGTGCAATAACTATTTTCAAAATGCATTGGTGAGGCAAACTTTTAAAAATATGTACAAGGAAGATAATGTCTATTTTTCTGTAACTCTCCCCATATATCCGCTCTGCATTTTTATTCTGTATTTTACACACTGTTTTCATAGACCCCCATTCTACCTCAGAACATGTGACTTTGTTTTCACTTCGTTTTTACCGACTGACTTGTGATCATTACACTGCAGTAGATTTCCCTTATCTGCGGTTTTGCTTTCCTCAGTTTCAGTGTCCCATGATCAACCTCGGTCTAAAAATATTAAATGGCAAATTCCAGAAATAAACAGTTCATAAGACTTAAACTGTGTGCCGTCTGAGCAGCATAATGAAATCTCGCAACGTCCTGCTCCATCCTGCCCGGGATGCGAACACCCCTCACCCAGCGCCTGTGCTCCCTGTCTCCCTTCCCAGGTAATAGCCGTCTTAGTTATCAGACTGACGCTTGTGACATCACAGTGCTTGTGATCAAGTAACCCTTACCTTCCTACATAATGGCTGTGAAGCCATCCACATGACTTTTATTACAGTATTGTCATAACTGCTCTATTTTTATCATTATTGTTGTTAACCTGTTTTTTGTGCCCAACTTATAAATCAAAGTTTCTCATAGGCATGTATGTGTAGGAAAAACAGCGTATATAGGATTCTGTATTATCCATAGTTTTAGGCATCCACTGGATGCCTACACTATTCCCTGTGGATAAGGGTGGACTACTGGATACTAAACAAAAAATTAAAATACAGATTACCCCTTTCCCACATAAAGCCGGAGATTTACAGAACTCATTTCCAGCCTTTGTCACTGCACAGACACAGGTTTTATGTGGTTGTGTGCACTATGAGCGCACTATTTTCTCATTTTTTTGCTCAAATTCTCCATATATCTACTTGGTCCATACACGTGTCGTTGTAAATGGAGCAATTTCAGCTAGTTGTTTCCACACATTATTATGACCCAGTCGACCATTTTTTCTTTTTTAATAATGTATTGGGGTGACACTGGTTAATAAAATTATACAGGTTTCAGGTGTACAGTTCTATAATACATCATCTATACATTGCATTATGTGTTCACCACCCCAAGTCAAGTCTCCTTCCATCACCATTTATCACCCCCTCTTTCCCTCAGGTAATCACCGTACTGTGGTTTGTGTCTACGAGATTTTTTGTTGCTAAACCCCTTCACCTTTTTCACACAGCCCTGCAACCCCTTCCTTTTGACAGCTGTCTGTTCTCTTTCTACAAGTCTATTTCTATTTTGTTTCTTAGTTTATTTTGTTCATTAGGTTCCACATGTGAGTAAAATCATATGGTATTTGTCTTTCTCTGACTGGCTTATTCCACTTAGCATAATGCTCTCCAGGTCCATCCACACTGTTACAAAGCACTTTTAAATACATAAATTTTGTTTTTTCCTTTTGGAGCCATTTCCTCAGGCTATAATCTGAAAAATGGGATTAACAGCTCAAAGACCATAATCAGCTAGGTGATTTTTATTATAAATTGCCAGGTGGCTCTCCAAAACAGGTATTACTAATTTGTAATGTCACCAGAAAATATGAGCTTAGCTTTTTCTTCATAGTCTAACACTGGGCTTTCTGGGTTCTATTTATTTAGAGGTGATTTCAAAAAAATGAAGTAAGGTCCTTTAGTTCTTTGAATCTGTCATATGCTTGTTTAATACCCTCTTACTGCCTCTTTTGAAAAATATGTATTGATCACCTACTACATGCTGGGTGCTTTATGTATCTTATAACTCATTTAATACCTCCGACAGCCCCATAAAGTAGAAACTACAAATTTTATCTTTATTCAGGAAACTGAGTCTCAAAATGTTAAATAATGTGCATAAGATTCCAAGGCTAGTATTTGATGTTGTCGGGATTCAAACTCACTGTCTACCTCCCATGGATTCTCCATTGCACACCATCCTGCCTCATAATCACAACCTTCGAACATCTTGCTAGTTTTTCTTTTCTTCTTAAACACCTTAACAGTTTTTCTTTTCTTTCTTTTTCTTCTCTTTTTTTGGGGGGGGTTAGTTTTCCTATTTATTGAAATATAAAATACACAGGTGATTAAAGTACCCTCATTTTAAAGGTACAGCCCAAAGAATTTTTATACATTATACACAATGGAAATACCACATAGATCAAGATACAGAATCCTTTATCAGCTTAGGACCTTTTCTCTTTTTTTCTATATATTTTTAACATAGATAAGCTCTGTGTTTTTCATTCTCTATAGGGCCTGGTAGAAAAGCTATACAAATAGGTCCTTAATAAACTCTGTTTAATTATTGAGGGTAAAAATTAAGAGTGGCCTCAAAGAGTATGCCTTCCCACCTATAATACTAAAATTCCTCTAGAGGTGGAAACTGAAACCCAGAAGGAAAGTGACTTATCCAGGTTCTAATAATTCAGCACTAATTCTGCCATTTGCTGCCCTCAGCTGCCACTCACTAGCTGCACTCCACTGTCTCACATTAAAAACACGGGAAGGGTGACAAAGAAGGCAGCGCACAGAACAGAGAAAGGGGGCCTAGTTAAAGGCTTTCACTGTTATCATTATCTTTATTTTAAATCAGTCTTGAAGTAACCAAAGGTTGGGGGAGAAAGGCTCATTAAACTGAGCTTACTGTAAAACTTTGTTTTTTTAACCTAAAAGTATCACGCTTGAAATAAAATGGATTTTGCCCTTCAGCACAGTCTACTTAAGAGAAGAGACACTTATTCCAATAATGCACCATTGCTTGTGACTTCTTTTGAATGCCTCCTTCTAAATGAACTTTCAGAGCTAATTTGAGTGAAATAAATAAACCAATTTTACTTATAAAAACTATGAAATTAACAACAACAGAATAAAAACTGGATGTGTGCCTTTTAAATCACTAGGGAAAAAACAAAAATAACATTCCATGTAACAAAATCACAGTGAATGTGATTTCGATTCACAGAGTCTACCAAATGTGCCAAATGTCAATGGGTTAAACATCTTCCCCAAAGACAGAGATTCTCAACATTACAAGTCAGCCTAAGACCAAATGACTCAGAAAACTCAAGTTAAGGAAAGGGTAGAATGTATCTAGAAAACACAAATGAAAAGAAAGTTTGGATGGCAATATTTATAACAAAGCAGAATCTGAGGCAAAAGAACATTTAAGACAAAGAATACGTGAAAATTTCAACCCCACTAAAAATTCCACTATGAACAGGCAGTTTAACTTACCAAACTGACAAATATATTTTAACTGTAATTTTTTTTATCACTGAGGGTATAGCCAAATAGACACAAACATACGCTACTATTAAGAAAACAATAGAAAAATAGTCAACACAATATGGAGCATATAATGTAATAAACATGTATCCACTAAAAACCATGTTTTAAAAAATACTTAATGAATGGCAATGTATAATACAATACTAAGTAAATGAGGGAAGACACAAGGCCTATGCAGTCAGACCTCAATTTATCTTACATAAAGTACAGATGTGAGATATTTTCATTTTAATCATCACTTGAGGATGTATTTAGGGAGAGGAAGATGGGGGAGAGACCAACATCCATCAGTTGCCTCCTGCACGCCCCCGACCCAGGAATCAAACCCGCAACTTAGGTATATGCCTTGACCAGGGATCAAACACACAACCTTTTTGGTGATTGGGACAATGTTCCAACCAACTGAGCCAACAACTTTCAGGCCACCCAAGCTGTTTCCAGTGGCTTTTCAGTACAAATGGTTTGTCTAGGCTCATGCTTCAGATTTCCCTAAATTCTCTCAAACAAGCAGCATCTGGCCTCAGCAACTCCTGTACCTCTCTCAAGGGTGCCAACCTTTTGGCATCTCTGGGCCACACTGGAAGAAGAAGAGTTGTCTTCCGCCACAAATTAAATACATAAACATTAACAATTTTTTTAATTATTCTCTTTTTTAAGATTGTATTTATTTATTTTTAGAGAGAGGTGAAGGGAAGGAGAAAGAGAGGGAGAGAAACATCAATGTGTGGTTGTCTCTCACTTGCTCCCTACTAGGGACCTGGCCCACAACCCAGGCACGTGCCCTCACTGGGAATTGAACAGGAGACCCTTTGGTTCGCAGCCCACACTCAATCCATTGAGCTACACCAGCCAGGGCCTAGGAAAAATGTTTTAAGTAAATTTACAATTTTGTGTTGGGCTGCATTCACAGCCATCCTGGGCTGCATGAGGCCTGTGGGCATTCACAGCCATCCTGGACTGCATGAGGCTAGGTTGAACACCACTGTACTAAGTGGCCCCAGGACCAAAACTAGCAGCAGCTGGCCTTGGTTCACAGCTTGGTCTCACTTGGCACCTCCAAGCCCAGCACAAGCAGTAGCCATCTGCAGATCACTTTGTAGCATAAGCTACAAAGTGATCTGTCCAGGGGTCCCTGGACAGAACGCAGGTGGTAGCTGACCTTGGCCTGCACCTCCCAGGAGGCCCCAGAGCCCGTGCACCTAGTAGACAGCTACAGAGCACATCAAAGCACCACCACCTAACCACCTCCACAAGCAACACACTCAAGCAGCAGACTCAGTGGGCACCACAGTCCTGCTAAAGTAAGTCCTGTTCTGTAGAGCGGGCCCCCGCATAGCTGATCCTCCACTGTGGTTGGAGGTTGGTGGTCAGTGGTCATAGCCAGTCCTTGCAGCTGATCAGCTTGGGTAAATCCCTTCCATTGACCAAGCAACAGTAATCAATGCTTACCTACAAGTATGTTTTATGTAAGATAAATTTAGGGTATACACAGCCCACACAGTAGGCACACCTCAAGTACCCTGGCTTGGGTGATAGGGAAGTCTGTGCCACTGGACCCTACCAGACAACTACTACATTGGACCACTCTACCAAGCCAGGAAGTCATAGCAGCTCTACCTAATACATAGAAACAAAAACAGGGAGGCTGCCAAAATGAGGGGAGAAACAAACATGACCCAAATGAAAGAACAAACAAAAACTCCAGGAAAAGAACTAAACAAAATGGAGACAAGCAATCTACTAGATGCAGAGTTCAAAACACTGGTAATAAGAATGCTCAATGAACTTAGGGGAAGAGTAGACAAACTCAAGAGAACGTCATTCAAAAGGACATGGAAACCATAAGAAAGAATCAGTCAGAAATGCAGGATACACTAACTGAAATGAAGAACAATATACAGGGAATCAACAGTAGAGTGCATATAGCCAAGAATCAAATCATCAATTTGGAATATAAGGAAGCAAAAAATAACCAATCAGAACAGCAAGAAGAAAAAATAATCCAAAAAATGAGGATAGTGTAAGGAGCCTCTGGGACATCAAGCATACCAACATTCATATCATGGGGATGTCAGAAGAGAGACAGCAAGAAATTGAAAACCTATTTGAAAAAAATAATGACAGAAAGCTTCCCCAACTTGGTGAAAGGAATAAACATACAAGTCCAGGAAGCACAGAGAGTCTCAAACAAGATGAACCCAAAGAGTCCCACACCAACACATATCATAATTAATGCTAAAGACAAAGAGAGAATCTTAAAAGCAGCAAGAGAAAAGCAGTTCATTACCTATAAGGGAGCTCCCATAAGATTATGAGCTGATTTCTCAAGACAAACTCTGCAGGCCTGAAGGGACTGGCAAGAAATATTCAAAGTGATGAAAAGCAAGGACCTACAACCAAGATTATTCTACCCAGCAAAGCTATCATATAGAATCAAAGGACAGAAAAAGGGCTTCCCAGACAAGAAAAATTTAAAGGAGTTCATCACTACCAAACCATTATTATATGAAATGTTAAAGGGTCTTCTTTAAGAAGACAATAAAAAATACGAGTGATAAAATGACAATAAATACATATCTACCAATAATTGAATCTAAAAAACAAAATAAACAAAAAAGCAGAACAGAAACAGAATTATAGATACAGAGAATGTTTTGATGGTTGCCAGTTGGGAGGGGAGTTGGGGGATGGGCTTAAGAGGTGAGGAGATTAATACAAAGTAGTAGCTACAGAATAGTCATAAGGATGTAAAGTACAGCATAGGATAGTAGCTAAAGAATATATATGCAGCCCTGGCTGGTGTGGCTCAGTGGATTGAGCACCAATCTGTGAACCAAAGGGTCACAGTTGGATTCCCAGTCAGGGCACATGCCTGTGTTGTAGGCCAGGTCCCTAGTAAAGGGTGTGTAAGAGGCAATCACACATGGATGTTTCTTTCCCTCTCTCCCTTCCCCTCTCTCTAAAAATAAATAAAATCTTAAAAAAAGGAATATATATGCATGACCCATGGCCATGGACAATGGTGTGGAAATTGCCTGAGGGAATGAGGCATTCTGGGTAGAGAAAGACAAAAGGTGAAAAACTGGGACCCCTGTAATAGCATAAACAATAAAATATTAAAATAAATAATAAAAATTAGAGAAAATATACCACAATAATGCTCCAGTTAAATCAGAGAAGATGTTTAGTTACTTCTTTATGATATTTTTTCCTATTAGGAAAAGCAAGAGGACTCTAAGGTCCAGGATAACTGAAAAGATAGCGTGAGGGGACTTCGATTCTTTAAATGACTCAGGCGTCCAGACTTCCTGACACAGATGAACTCCATCCCAGGGCACTGACAAGGGAGTCAGAGAAAAGATTTTTGTACTGCATGAAAATTCCAAACCTCCTATCACCTTCAGGCTCTACAGCCCCATCATTTTTAGCATTTTCTTCCAAAGACTGATTAATGTTTTACTGAGCTCTAGTGAATTTTTTTTTTTATTTTATGCTCTCTAAATGAACATATGCTACTTTCTTAAGCAGAGTAAGTAAACAAATAAATAAACAAAACAATAACACAGTCCAATCACCCACTTTGTTCATAAATCTATCCCACGAAGACATGGATTTACCAATGTTAAAAAAAAAGAATGTGCAAGTTCTTGAGAATAATTCTGAGCAAGAATTTCCAAAATATTTTAAGCAAAGGCAGTCTCGTGGGAATAGCCTCCCAAAGTATCTTCATTGAATCACATTGCATCCATTTTGATGTATATATTTTGACATGTTAGGGCACCTTAAAATAAAACTCTACTGATTCACATTAACATATCATTTGTTTAACAATTTGAAGGAAGAGTAGATAAGCTTTTAAAAGAGAGAACCAAGAGACGCTGTAATCCTACATACTTAACATGAGATTCGTACTAGCTATCATGACTAGGAAATAATCAGATTCCACATCTCTTTGGAGTTCTCTATCTTTGCACAATATATACCAATAAAAGTTCTAATACTAAGGGCTATCAAGTGTGACCATGAGATTAGTCTTCACAGACCTCAAAGAACCTTAGCAACTATGGTGTTCCACTTCCCATTCTTGTAGAAACCACAATACAGAGAAGTGAACCGACTGGCCCAAGTTTTTAGCTGGCCCTTTTTCTCAGCTGCATCTCTAACCTCTTCTGAATTTTTCCTTCACGCTGGATTTAGACCATGTAATTATCACCACCATCCATTTTCTTCCATACTGAACTTTTTACCTCAAAGGAGAAAAGAGACATTTTTAATAAAATGGAGCACAGATGATTAAACAGGCAAATCTCTCGTCTCTCATTCATTCAACAGAAACATCCCGAGTGCCTCCCAAGTGTCAAGTTCCATGATGGGGCTGCAGTCCCTGCCCCCAGGGAGATTGCAGAGTATCTGCTCTCCAACCATCCACTATTTGGACAGTGATGGGGTATGAGGAAGCATGTGCAGGGTTCTGTGGGAAGAGAGCATCTAATCAGATTAGGCTAATCAGACTCACACCTGAAATGCAGGTAGGGGTGCCGATGAGGGACAGAAATGGGAGGCAGGGAAACAGCATTCTTAGCAGGGCGACCCACAGAAGAGGTAGATGTGAAAGCATGGCAGAATTTGGGACCTGTAAGGAGCTCACCATGGCTGGAATGCCAGATGTCTGTGGGAAGGCAGAAGCCGTAGGTGAGGTGATAGAGAAGGCTGGGGACCTCCAGTAAGTGAAGGAATCATGTCTGGAAGGCAACAAAGTCGCTAAAGGAATTTACACGAGAAACTGAAACGGTCATATTTGTTTTCAAATGCTCGTTGTGGGACCATGACAAGGCTGACCTGGAGAGGTGAAGACCCAAGGTGTGGAACCAACCAGAAGGCTCCAGCAGTTACCCAACTGAGGACAGGGGGGCTGGTGCCAGATGAGGGACAGGTTTGAGAAATATCTGGATGTGTAATCCAGAATTGGTGGTCATTTTCACAAGGGGTGAGGGAATGAGAGGGATGTACTCAAAGTTTCAACTTTCTTCTTTTTCAGAAAACATTTAAGTCAGTTACACATTCATGTCATAACAAGTCTGAGGCACTTGTCCTCAGGCATTAAATTTCAAGAAATACTAAGTTCTCACAATCAGAAGGGAGGCACAGCCCAATGAGTTGAGAAACAAAGAAGCAAAATACACCTGTTGACAAGTCACAGAATTTCTAATACAGTAGTTGTGATGCCAGCTGAACTTCTGTTCAAATCTCAGTCTAATTGAAATCTTGGGCAAGTTATCCTTTTTAAACCTCAGGTTTCTCATTTCTAAAATGAGGATGGTGATAAGACCTACTAAGGAGGTGAATCAAGAAGTTGAAAGTGCAAAATGCAGCATCTGATACAAGGAATACTCATTGAATGTACACCATTATTACATAGTATAGAGGATTTCCTGGGGCTGCAAAATCTTTGAATTAACAATACTAGCTTTTATTGTTAAGATACCCTGAGTTCTGGGTATTGGGCAAGAAAGAGAGTTTCAATACCCTGGTGGGTAGCAGCTGATTTAAAGCTGTTGTCAGATGCGCCTTCTTGGTTTCAGGCGGGTCCTCAGAAGCAGAGCTCTTCACACGTGAGATGCTCCCACAAACAAAATCTATCTGAAGAACTCTGGGAATTAAAGCTTAAAAGATGATGACACAGTAACAAAAACCTTCTAGGCAAAAGCAGAGGAATTAACTGTCTTGTATTCTGAACTGATAAGCAGAGAAACTCAATACTATGAAAAAAACAGTTGTAAAAATATTGTGAAAACCTTGAGGCCTCGGTGGCTTTGAGGTGATGAGAGGACCACCAGTCCAGGCTCTAGGCAGACCCTAGTAGAATAAAGAATGCGTAAAGCAGCCATTGCTTTACTTAAGTCAGTAACCATGGGTTCACTTCCATCCTAGGATGCTTCAGGAACTCAGTAGACACAGTAACAATGCTTCTTCTGCAGTTTTGGAGGGATGGGGTCAGTGGAATTCTGGCAAATGTTTAGCAGCCAGCTCTCCCAGGAAAACATCACATTATATCTGTATCTTGCACATAGTTAATTATAAATTTTACTGATATAAAGTATTACTGTATAATTTTACAAATAAAAATAAAATTTACACTATTCCTTATAACTTCCATGCACCTGACTCATTCATTATTTTTTGCCAAGCTCCTGTGTCTGCAGAAAACCTACAGTTGCAATTGATCAATAAGTACATTTCCAACACAGATGGTTGATATTTTATTTTACATTAAGAATAAGACAACAAATCACTTGCTTATCAATGGCAAGAATGATTTTTTTTTGCTGAGTTAGGTAATTATTTTTGAATATTAGAAGACTATTCCCACAGCTTTTTGCGCTACTCATGTTCTAATGCTACAGACAGGAAACACTATTAAGTTCAATCGGCAACTGTCTTCATTCTCTTAGACCTACAAAACAAAACAATAAATCATGCACTGATGTGCAGTCAACACTCCCACGAAGTACATGGTCCAACGTGGCCAATTTCAAGCTGCAGCATGACCCCCGATGAACACAGTGTTTGGAAGGCATTTGCACTAGCGCATTGCTCCACTGTATGTCCACAATACAGCTACTTCTTTGCTGCACATACACAAACTTCTCAGTTCCTTTATCCGGGTCATCAGTACAAATGTGCCTCTTCTTGATGCACTTGACAAAACATGGCAGTTGTTTGGCTGTTTAGGAGTCATAGATAGCCATGTTTGGATGCTGAGATGTCTTTAATTCCATGGATTATCTGTATTATACTTGGCTACCAATCTAAGATATGACCTCACTTAATAGTGTACTTGAGCCAACTCATATTGCCTCACAAGAGATAATTATTAAATGTTTAGAAATTTTGCTGGTTGTTAAATATAATCATTATTAAAAGTGAGTTATATAAGTGTATAATTAAATTATAGTTAAATTTTAAAAATATTAAAGATTCAAGATTCATCACTTCCTATTCATTTTATTATTATCTACATCCTTGGAGTTATTAAAAAATACATGAAAATAGTAGCATACAAGTTTGGGAGGGATGTGAGCAGAACTAAAGTGGTCCAGGGTCTTTCAGGGTACTGTTCAGGAAATGGTAAAAGTACTAATTTGTATTAGTCTTTAATAAGTCAAACATGAATGTTGTACCCTTTCTCAGGTCATCACTAAAAGAATGTGCAATAACAACCCAATAGAAAAAAGGAAAAAATGAAAGTTTTAAAATACTTAATTGAAACTAAGGCAAGAAAGGAGAGAAAAATACAGAAGAAGAGGTGGGATAAAGAGAAACCAAACAGAAAGATGGCAGATTGAAACCCAAATAGGTTTCATTAAAGATAAACAGACTGAACGATACAATTAAAAGACAAAGACTGATAAACTAGACACACAGTAAAATTGAACTACGATGCTTTTAAGAGATATACAAGGTCTGTTCAGAAAGTATCCAGCCATGTGCTATGAAAAATAAAGACATTTATTGAAGAAGATGTAAGAAACAGTGTACACAGGACAATGATGCCTCAGTCCCCTTCAAAGTAGGCACCTTGGGACCTCACACAGTTCTCACAGCACCTCTTCAACTCTTCAAAACACTCTGCAAAAATCCCTCGTTGGAATTGCCATCAGCTGCCCCGTCATATTTTCCTGAATCTCACTGATGGTCTGAAATCTCTTCCATTTCAAATGTGATTTTAGTTTTGGGAAAAGCCAGCAGTTGCAGGAAGCCAAATCTGGGCTGTAGCAGGGCTGAGTCACCTGGGTGAATTGATGTTTCACCAAAAAACTTGGCACAAGACGTGATGCATGAGTGGGCACGTTGGTGTGATGAAGCTGCCAATCACCAGTCGCCCATAGCTGTGGCTGTTTTCATCCTATTGCATCTCTCCACCGATGGAGAACAGTGACATAGTATTCATTATTAATTGTTTGGCCTGGAGGGGCATACTCACGTTGAACAACACCTTCCCAATCAAAAAACATAGTTAACATGGGCAAGAGCTTGCTGTGACTTTGCCTCGTCTTCTTTGTGTGGAGAACCAAGCAGCTTCCACTGAGACAACTGGGCCTTCGTTTCCAGATCATAGCCCTAGACCCATGATTCACCTCTGGTTATGACCTTCTTGGTAGCTTTTTGAATCAAGTCATTAGCAACTGCAGCACAATGTTCCTTCTGCTCTGGTAGCAGAAGCCACATTATGAATTTTGCCACAGTACATTTCATGCCAAGATCCTGTGTCAAAATCTCAGACATCATAGTTTTTGGAATTCCCAGATCAGCTTCTAGTTCTCCAACTGTCAGTTGCCGATCTTTGTTGATTGCAGCCTGTACACGTTCAACATTCTCAGGTGTTCTGCTTATTGCACACCTTCTAGAATGTAGATCACTTTCAAAAGATTATTGGCCATCTTTGAAGCATTTGCGCCACATTTATTTGGGCTGCACTCATTGCATCATCCCCTAAAGCTTTCTGAATCATCCGAATAGTTTCCAAGGAGGAATGCTCAAGCTTACTGCAAAATCTGATGCAGATTTGTTGCTCTACTTGTTCAGTCATTTTGAATGGGACAGCCACACAGTACACATGCTCACTCAACAGTGTCTACCACCCCCACTGACTAGTACAGTGAAGTCATCATTGTTCACACATGTACATTCTAGTCCATTCTCTTTAGCTGCCAGCTTACATCAATGTCATGTAAACCATTCTCATTATATTAACAATGGCTGGACTTTTTCCCAACGGACCTTGTACTTTAAACATAAAAATACAGAATATTTGACAGTAATAGGATTTTTGTAAAAAGATAAACCATGCAAACACTAAGAGCTGTAAGAGCTATGTTAATCAAAATAGACTTTAAGGGAAAAACCATGATCACCAAACAATACAGCAATTTTTCTGTATTTTGTGTGTATATAAGGTGGCTTTGAAATAGATAAAGCAAAAAGTGAAGAAACTAAAGGGAGAAATAATCATGAGCTATAATTCATAATCATAATGAGATTTTAACACACCTCTCTCAGGAGTTAATAGAATAAACAGAAGGAAAAATCATTTTTCCTATTATTTTACTTGTAACCTCTTTATAGTCTTAATTTAAGAAATGTCTATAGTAAGCATAAAGTTGGTCCTATACATTTTTAATTGAATATTATTAACACTGTTAAATACTATACACAACAACTATAGAATATGCATCCTTTTCAGGAGTAAATAGAATGCTTATAGCAATTGACCACATGCTGTGCCAGAAAGTATATCTCAACAAATCTATAAAGATTAAAATTACATTGAGTGGATTCAGTAATCACAGTAACCAGAAACCAGTAATAGAAAGAACTGCAAGATCCTCAGGTATTTGGATATTAACCAATAAACTTTTAAATAATTCATGAGTAAAAACCTACTTAGAACTAAATGATAATGAAAATATAAATCCTTCTAGAGGGAAACCTCTAAGCCAAGAAGGGTCTTTTAATCCATCTACTACAAGTGGTGGACATCTGTCACCCTTCAATAATGTACTAACCAAAGATATCTGCCATTTTTACTAATGGACCATATATTGAGCCTATGCTTAGGAAGGGGCCTGCACCCTGTCCTAGATCTAGGAGGTCATTTCAGGCAAATGGTTAAATGCCTTGGATCTGGACCCTGGGTAGCCACCCCACGGCATACAAGAATGCCCTCCTGTTTCACAGTGAGATGATGTAGTTATCATCTCTACAGATGATGTAGAAAAGGAAAAGACCCTTTGTCTTTCCTTCCAGTGCCCAGCACTACTCTCCCATTGGTGGAATGGCCACCCCCATCCATACTATTTGAACCACCTCCTCAACAGTGCTGAGGTTCTACAGATGCTGTTCTGGTTCCTGTTGGTCCTAATATATCCAAGGGACTATTATCTCAACAAGGGACCTACCTGCCTTGTGATGTTGGGAATCACATCTATACACAAATCATACATAAAAACCAAGATACACCAAAGCCAATCTCAGGAGTTACACCTGATACAACAATATACACCAAATACACTAAATACACAAATATAACAAAGCCACAGAAATATTCTGGCTTGAAAATAATTCTTTTTTTTCACCACAAATGAAGATCTCTTCATGCTAGAGCCTCCTACTAAATTGTTTGCATGCTTTGTGATGTACTTCCTATAGCTAAATCATAAAGTATTTAGAATATTATAACAAATATAATATTCAAAACATAATCTGAAGTTTTTAAAATCCAACAATATATTAACTGGAATAATTAACACTAAGTGCTAATTCCCCAAAATCTCAACAAAGGCTGAGTTCCCTTTTGAATGGATCACCATCTAATGTGGTTAAATGGGTACGCTCCTCCGAACGGTGACTCAGGGAATCAGGCAGCTAGCACTTTCTTGCTTCAGTGTCTTCCTGGTATCACCAGCTAGCAACAGAAGAGGAGCACAAAGGAAGGTCAAATCAGATCTTTGACCTCTCAGCCTGGAAGAGACACACATGGGTTATGCTCACATTCCATTGGCCAGAACTAGTCACATGACCTTACCTAGCTGCAAAAGGGGCTGACAAGTATAGTCTTCCCAGTGATCAGTAAGAAAGTGAAATGGTTTGTTAAACATAACACTGTCTCTGCCTCAAAAAGATATGAAACCTCATAGTCTATCAAGGAGGAAGGAAAGGTAGGAAGCAGCATTCACTGATTTGGGGTAACAAGTTTAATGCTAAGAACTTTATACACACTGTGTTTAAACAGAAAATAAACTTATGAACTAGACGTTATGATTCCCATCTTATACACGAAGAAACTAAAGCATAGAGTTATTAAACAAGTGACTAAAACATTAAACCCAGGTCTATCTGACTCCAAGACCCACACTTCTTTCTTGCTCATCTCAGCTTGCTCCTGGTGCGGCCTATAGCCGGCTGGAAGTGCCTCTTTAGACTGTGGGTTCCTGAGTCCCACACCACACTTACTGAGCAACAGTCTCCAGGGCATAGGAACCCACACTGTTAACACATTTCCAAGAGGACTTTCTACTAAACTTGATCATGCTCCCTTTGCACAACATAAATAATCCCTTTCAAGAAAGTAGGAAAATGTATGAATAGCAGATAAGATTCAGTAGATTTAAGAGCAGGGCCTTGTGGCAAACTGAAAATCCTACAGACCGAGGAGCTAGATGCCATGAAATTGGTCCTAGACCAATTAACCTCCTGAGTGACCTCCGGAAGTCACTTACCCTCTCTGAACCTGTTTCAAAGAGAGATTAAATTTTCTCCACTGACAAATGTTACAATCAGGCTAAATGATCTCTAAATCCCCTTCGACTCTATGATAATGTGAGAACTGTAAGGTGAAACAATAAAACAAATACAAAATGAAGTAGTAATAGTAACATTTAAAGTAACAGTTAATCCCAGCATACAGAAAAGGAAAAGAACTAAAATCGCTGAAAACAATTTTGAAAAAGAAGAATCAAGTTAGATGAATCACAAAACCCAAATTTAAGACTTACTCTATAACTACAGTAATCAAGACAGTGTACTATTGCCATAGGAATAGACACACTGATCAATAAAGCAGATTTAAGACCCATAAATAGCTCTACATAAACATGGCCAGCAGAAAGGTACAAAACCAACTGAACGGAGGAAGGGTAAGGTTTTTAACAAATGATGTTGAAATTATCTATATGCAAAAAAAATTTCAATCTAAACCTTACACCTTAAACAAAAACTAAACAAAAAATGGATCCATTTTTACATCTCAATGTAAAAATATAAACTTTTTGGGAAAAACTGGAGAAAATCTTTGTGACAGGCTGAGGCAAAGAAATCTTAGACATAACACCAAAAAGCATGATTAAGAGAAAAAAATCAATAAACTGAATTTATTGATTTGTAAAAGGCCATGTGAAAAAGACAAAAAGACAAGCCACAAGAAGGGAGAAAATATGTGTAAATCATATATCTGACAAAGGACATGTATTCTAAATATATACAGAACTTTCTAAACTCAATTGAAAGAATACAAACAATCTAATTTTTTAAATGGGCAAAAGACTCAAACAGATCTTCACCAAAGAGAATGTATGGATTGCCAATAAGTATATGAAGAGTTGTTCAACATCATTAGCCATTAGGAAAATAAAAGCCACAGTAAGATGCCACTTCACATCTACTAGAACAGCAAAAATTTTTTAAATAGTGATAACACCAAATTCTGGCCAGGATGCAGAGCAACTGGCTCTCTCATCCATTCCCGGTGGAAATGTAAAGTAGTAAAGCCACTAGAAAAACACCAGTTTGACAGTTTTTTTAAAAAGTTAAATATATAGTTAACACGACTCCACAAGCACATTTTTAGGTATTTACCCTTGAACATGAAAACATGCTCACACAAAATGTGCATGAATTTTCATAGCAGCTCTATTTGTAAGAGCAAAAAAAATTGACAACAACCCAAATGCCCTTCAAGGAATAAATGGATAAACAAACTTGTAAACCTATACAATGAAATAATAATCAGTAATAAAAAAGAAAGAGAGGGAGAGAGAGAAAGAGGCAGAGTGACAGAGAGAGGGAGGGAGGGAGGAAGGGTGAACTACTAATACATGACCAACTTGGATGGAACTCAAGGTCATTACATTGAATGAAAAAGGCAATCTCAAACAGTGTGACTCCAATGGTATGACATTCTCAAAATGTAATGGGCAACAAATCTGTGGTTGCCATAGGGGAGGGGTGGAAGGAGAGTGTAACTAAAATGGAACAGCCTTTGTAAAAGTGGAAAAATTCTGTGTCCTAACTGTGGTTGTGGTTACACAGACTTAAACACATAGTAAAATTTTGTAGAACTATACACACATAGACATGAACATGCAAAAGAAAGCATAAAAAACTGGTATCTTGTAGTTCAGTTAATAGTGTTGTACCAATACCAATTTCCCAGTTTTGAAAAAGGATTATACTTATGGAAGATGTTTTCTTTGGAGAGAGCTGGAGAAAGGGCACATGGGAACTTACTGCACTATTTTTTCAACTTCAAAATAAAAAGTTAAAAATAGCTAATACTTGTTGAGTGTACCCTAGGTAGCCACATTGTTCTGAGAATTACATATGTATATCTCAACATACTAAATACTTAAATTTTGCAGTAGATAATGCATTCATCATATTCTACAGATGAGAAAACTGAGTTTCAGAAAAGTTAAATGATTTGGGCATTTAGGTAATTAACTTATCTGTCCCTCAATTCAGTTGCTAAGTAATAGAGATGGGACTCAAGCTCAGGAAGTCCAGTTCCAGAGCCCTCAGTCTTAACTAAAAAGCAATACTTTTTGAGGGGGGCAGGGGGAAGGCAGGACCAAGAAAAGGTCAGAATAAAAGTTAATACTACGGAGGAAAAGAAAAAGAACACAAAAATGCAAAGTACAATGAGCAAGGCATGCAAAGGCCCCCAGAGTAATCTTTAGGAAAATACACTGATCAAACCCTCCATTTTGATCAGCATATTGCTAAAGACAGGAGAAGCTGCAGAGAGGTAGGAACTTTTTCAAAGAAATGTTAAACAGTTCCTATTAGAACAACCGGAGCAACTGGGGTTATTTAATCTAGAGGAAATCAAGAAGTGGTTTAATTACCAATTATGAAGACTTTTGAGAGAAAGTGCAGAGGATATCAGACAAATGAAACAAGACTTAAATTGTAAAAAAAGAAAAAAGGCGGTTGACATTAACTAGTCTTTTACTAACTATGGTGGTTCCTCAAAAAATTAAGAATACAGTTACCATATGACCCACCCACCCCTCTGCTGGGGTACCTACCCAAAAAACTTATAGACATTTATTCGCAAAGACATATGCAACATAGGGTCACTGCAGCATTATTCACAGTGGCCAAGACAGAGACAACCAAAGTGTCCTTGGATAAAGCACGGGATAAAGAAGATGTGACACGTATGTACAATGGAACATGACTCAGCCAGAAGAAAAGATGAAACAACGCCATTTGTGACAACAAGAATGAACCTTGAGAGCATCGTGCTAAGTGAAGTCAGTCAGTCAGTCAGAAAAGAAGCTAAGAAATTATGATTTCACTCATATGGGGGATATAAAACTGAAACTCATAGACACACACAACCGTATGGGGTGGTTGCCAGAGCAAAGGGGGTGGGAGACAGTAAAGAGTAAAGGGGGCCAAACACATGGTGACAGAATATGATCTGACTTTGGGTGGTGAGCACCCAGTGCAGTACACAGATCATGCATCACCGAAATGCACACTTGAAACTTATATGACCCTATTAACCAATGTCACCCCAATAAATTGAATAAAAGATAAATAAATAAGAAAATTTAAAAATAAACTCTTTCCTGACCATCTGAGGAAGGATAAAGCTAAAACAGATTAAAGAGAAGTGGTCTTCCCTGAGACCTTCAAGAAGGAAAAATGAAACTGACAGTTCATGCTACTGAAAATGAAACCTGTGCGGAGCGTGCAGCCTGCCTGTGCCAGGCTGAATAGAGGCCACATCACACATACTATTTGTCTTAACCAGCTATTCATAAAGGAGGTGCGGCCATTCATTCCCATGTTACCAACATGGAACCGGAGGTCCAGCGAGGCCCTTCAGGCTGCCCAGGGATGCACACCTGAGATTCAAACCCAGACTTCTCTGCCTTCACGGCCCAGACCTTTCCACTACATGGCACACACTGCTGAACTTGGAAATTTAACGGACTTGGGGAGTCCCTGGCTGCCAGCATAAAGGTGAATCAAATCATCAATTATGGTCCCTTCCAGCTGCAAAAATATCTATCCCTCAAAATGTGACTATCTGGATTTTACATCAGCTTTATCTCTGTCAGGCTCTTCTTTTCAAAACTCAATTTTGTCTGGTAAGCTAACCTATGTTTCTAATTAGCATTCCCCTCACAACATCCCTGTGGGGTGTGACAGATTGAATTAGAAGAAACTAAAGAGAAAGAGTAAGCACAACGACTCCTATTCTACAGACGAGAAACCGAGCTGCCCAGGAAGGCAGGGGTGGAATCAAAATTGTGTATGGATGGAAAGAGACTGGGGGGGTGGGGGTTGGGGAGTGCAAACTCCTGAATTTCAAAATAGAATTAGTACCGCCCAGTGGAAGCCTCCTCAGTGCAAGTGCCCAGCTGGAAGGACTCTTCTCGTCCAGCCAACAGTGCCCATGGGCAGTCGCTGGCTCCCCAGCCCCCGCCCTGCGCAGCCAGTCACACTAGCCATGGTTAAGATGTCAGAAATGGTACCCACCAAAGTTCTCCAGGTGTGTACTTATGTGTGTGTTCCAATAAAACTTTATTTATGGACACTGACATTTAAATTTCCTATAATTTTTTGCTGATTTCTTAAAAAAATTAACAGACTTTATTGTTTAGAGAAGTTTTAGGTTCACAAAAACACTGAAAAGAAAGTACAAAGTTCCCATATGTTCCCAACCACCCCCCTGGATTCCCCCTGTTATAACATCTTACACCGTGTGGTACAGTCATTATGAACAATGGCCCAATATGGATATGTCACTATAAACCTTGCTCACCTCACTGCACACATAAACTGATTACTGAAATTCAGCAGCATATCAAAAAATATATATTTTTGCCAATCTGACAAAAAAACAGGTATAATTCTGAATCCTTTACACCAGATGCCTATTGTTGTGTTGGCTGTTGTCATTTTTCATTTGACAATCTCAGGGAAAAGAGGTTAGTGCCCCTGGCTAAATAGTCAGGTACTGCATGTTTTAAAAATTCTTGCAGCACCCTGGTGGAAAGTCATTATTATAAACTGGATAGTCCTAGGGGTTCTAACAAATGCATAATGACATGTATCCACCATCATAGTATCACACAGAATAGTTTCGCTTTGAAAAATCCCTAAAAGTCCTGTATGCTCATCCCGCCCCACCCCTGGCAACCACTGATATTTTTTCTGTCTCCAGAATATCATATAGTCGGAATCATATAGGATGTAACTTTTTCAGACTGGCTTCTTTCCTGCAATAATATGCTTTCAAGTTTCTCCATGCCTTTTCATGGCTTGTTGGATCTTTATTTTTTTAATTAATAAACTTTTTCTTCTAGAGCAGTCTCAGATTTACAGAAAAATTAATCAGGAAGTACGGAGAGTTCCCATGTATAACCTCTCCCCACACACGCACAAGTTCCCCTGTTCTTTATCAGTGCAGGGCATCATTACGACTGAACCGATATTGATGCATTATTATTATTAACTGAAATTATGCTTTAGCACTAAGGTTCACTGGGTCTCCACAGATATATCATGACATGTATACATCATTAATTTTAACACCCATCTGAGCTTTAAACAGCTCTGCTCAGACTTAAAGAGCGTGCACTCCTAAATTGCTTTGTACTATTTCTAAGACACTGAAAGTTCTGGATAGGTTAGAGTAGTAGGTCTGGGGTTTTTTCCTTCTTCTATAACTTATCCAGATGTTCTCTCACAGTTTTTATCACTGAGTAATATTCCATAATGTGGGCATACCACGGTTTATCCATTAACTATGGACAGATACTTTGGTTATTTCCAAATTATAAATAAAATGCTATAAATATTTATGTGCAGGTTTTTGTGTAGAGATAGTTTTCAATTCATTTAATTAAATACCTGGGAGTACAACTTCTGGATCAGATCATGAGAATATGTTTAGCTTTGTAAGAAACTGAGAACCGTCTTTCAAAGTAGCTGCAGTATTTTGCATTCCCACCAGCAATGAACAAGCGTTTCTGTTGCTCCACATCCTTGCCAACATTTGGTGCTGTCAGTTTTAGATTTCATCCACTCTAACAGGTGTGTAGTGGTATCTCATTCTTGCGTTAACCCAAGTGTATATATTTTTTAAAAGCAAACTGTTCAACACTCCAAAGTAAAAAGCAAGTCACAATGAAGTGCATAATAAACTGCCAGAATTCAGCCCATAATTATGATTCTCAGCAATTCCAATCAACAAGACTTTGTTAAGAGAAAAAAAAATTTTTCAAACAATTCCTAGGGTGAAGGCAGGGCTGGTATTACTTGGTACCTGAAATATACTGAGCTTGAAAATGCCAAAGTAAAAATTGTCCCTTCATCACTAACATACTAAAATAAACTTTCAAAGGCATAAGGACACCTGAAGAAGAGAGATAAAAATTGTCTTCCATTGATCACTAGCCCAGAAAGGCACTTCCTTTGATATTGACAGATTTGCTTTCGTTAACACAGTTCCACTCAGACTTAAACAGTGTGCACTCCTAAACTGCTCTGTACTATTTCTAAGACACTAAAAGTTCTGGATAGGTTAGAGTAGTAGGTCTGGGTTTTTTCCTTCTTCTATAGCTTATCCAGATGTTCTCTCACAGTTTTTATGGAAACTAGAGCAACAGAATAATGAGAAGAAAGTTTTTGCTGTATATTATTACACCCATTATGGCTTGAATTTTCAAACAGTGAACGTTATTTTCTTACTATGTTTATTTCAAAGCAGCATTTCACACCTGCATGCTCTTATCTCTACAAAGAGTCAGGCAATAAAGTGCAAAAGAAATTCTTGAAGGAAGAGAAGTCATTCAATTTCACATTTTTTTGCAAACAAGTGAGCTTGCCATACTTATGGCTCTATGATTATGAAACTTAACATCATCAAAAGATATAATACCTCTATCTTGAAAATTATTGGCAAACATCTTAAATGTTTAAATAGCCCATTCTGTGGTCTCATTCTTAACAAGTAAGATATAACCATATAAAACAGGTGCTTTTTCCTCTACTATGGATCTGCTGTTTATGGCAGCTTCTCAAAAGCCTTGGAAATAGTCCATAATTAGGTGGCAAAGATGCCTGAAAACTTCTCCAAACCAAATCGCAGAACATTTAAGAGAAGTATCAAACAAAGAAAGCATTTGCCAGGAATAAGAATAACATTTGTAATACCTTTTTCTTTGCATTTTTATCACTGCATTTTGGAGGATGCATCCAAATACTTCTGTTCTTAACCACTGGCTACATACCAGAATTGGTGCTAGGAGTCCCCATATTTTTTTTAAAGATTTTATTTATTTATTTTTAGACAGAGGGGAAGGGAGAAAGAAAGAGAGGACGAGAAACATCAATGTGTGGTTGCCTCTTACGTGCCCCCTACTGGGGACTTGGCCTGCAACCCAGGTATGTGCTGGAGACTGGGAATTGAACCAGTGACCCTTTGGTTCACAGGCCTGAGCTCAATCCACTTAGCTATACCAGCCATTCCAGGAGTCCCCCTATTTTATATGGTAACATCTTCTAGTGTAAAAAACTTCAAATAAAAAGCTGAAACACCCACACTTCAGTAGCACTAAGAAAATTCTCCCCGTTATTTTGCTGTCAACCTGAGCAGAGTGACTATGCATTCTGCTGAGAGCTTTTTTAAAGGCAATTTGGGGACTAGTAAAACTCAAATATCATAACTTTTTAAAATTTTCCAGTGAGGTACTTCTGGCCCAGAGAATACTTGATTATCATTGCTGCATTGAAGGTATCTTCACCAGCTCACCCATATATCCTTACTCACTGTGTTGTGAAGTTTCCAGGAGAGGAGAGTTGCAGATGTTTAATATAGGACAAGTAACTGGAAAATTTTTGTCATCCATTTCTTTCCTTCTCCACCCTACAGCTTGATAAATATACTACTCCCATCCACACCAGAAATGGAAAATTTTCTAGCATACTTTTATGAGTAGAAATGTGTGCCCCTAAAAGATATGTTGAAGTCCAAACCCTTAGTGCCTAAGAATGACCTTACTGGGAAATAGTGTCCTTGAGGATGCAATTAGGTCATACTGGAGTAGCCGGTTCCTAATTCAATACGGCTGGAGTCCTCATAAGAAGATGATGTGAGGACCTAGGGAAAGAACATAAATACAAAGACAGAGGCTGGAGAGATGCAGTTACAAGCTAAGAAAGGCCTGGATTCAACGGCCATCACCAAAAGCTAGGAAGCAGGAAGGAAGAACTCCCTTCACCTTTCAGCGGGAGCATGGCCCTGCTGACACCTTTCAGCTTACAGATTTCAGATTTTTAACTTCTAGTTTTGTGAGACAATATATTTCTGTTGCCTTAAGTTACTCAATTTGTAGTAATTTGTTGTGGCAGCCTTAGAAAACTAATGCCCACCATGATCAAGTGGGATTTGTCCCTGGGATACAAGGGTTGTTCAACACACACAAAACAATCAAGGTGATACACTACATTAATATAATAAAAAGTGAAAATCATATGTTCATCTCAAAAGATACAGGAAGAGCATTTGACAAAATACAACATCTTTTCATGATAAAAAAAAAAAAGCCTAACAAAGTGGGTATAAAAGGAACATGCCTCAACATAATAAAGGTAATATATGAGAAACCCACAGCCAACACCATACTCACTAGTAAATGATTGAAAGCTTTTCCTTTAAGATTAGGAACAAGAAAAGGGTGCCTACTCTCACCACTCCTATTCAACATAGTACTAAAAGTCCTAGTCAGAGCAATCAGGTAAGAAAAAGAAATAAAAGGCATCCAAATGGAAAGGAAGAAGTAAAACTGTCTTTGATTATAGAAGACATAATCTTATATATAGAAATCCTAAAGACTCTCAAAAAAACTGCTAGAAATGATCAGCAAATTCAGTAAAGTTGCAGGATACAAAATCAACATATAGAAAACAGTTGTGTTTTTATATATTAACAAAATATCTGAAAAAAGAAATAAAGAAAACAATCCCATTCACAACAATATTAAAACAACAAAACACTTAGGAGTAAGTTTAACCAAGGGGGTGAAAGATTTATACACTGAAAAGACATTGATTTAAAAAAATGAAGACACGAACAAATGGAAAGATATCCCATATTCATGTATCAGAAAAATTAATATTGTTAAAATATCCCTATTACCCAACACCATGTATAGATTCAATGGAATCCCTATCAAAATTCCAATGACATTTTTCACAGAATTAAAAAAAAAAAACTATCCTAAAATTTGTGTGGAGCCAGGAGCCAAAAATGACACCAAATGGCCAAAGCAATCCTGAAAAAGGAGAACAAAGCTGGAGGCATCATGATTCCTGACTTCAAACCATACTACAAAGCTATCGTAATCAAAATAGCACAGTACTGGCATAAAAATAGATACATAAACCAATGGAACGAATTTGAGAGCACAGAAATAAACCCACAAATAAACATCTAATACTTGCCCTGGCTGGTGTAGCTCAGTGGATTGAGTACAGGCCTGTGAACCAAATGATTGCGGTTCGATTCCCAGTCCAGGCACATGCCTGGGCTGCAGGCAAGTTCCTGGCAAGGGATGCATGAGAGGCAACCATACATTGATATTTCTCTCCCCCTCTCTCTTTCTCTTCTTCCCTTCCCCTCTAAAGATAAATAAATAAAATGTTAAAAAAAATTCTAAAAAAAAATTCTAAATTAAAAAAAAAAACAAAAAAACATTTAATACTTGACAAAGGCACCAAGGATACACAGTGGGGAAAGGATAGTCTCTTTGATGAATGGTGTTGGGAAAACTGGATAACCACATACAAAAGCATTAAACTGAACACTTATCTTAGCACTCAAAAAATGAACTACAAATGGATTAAAGACTTAAAACTAAGATGTGAAACTGTAAAACTTCTAGAGAAAACAGAAGAGAAAGCTCCTTGACATTGGTCTTGGCAGCAATTTCCTGCATAGGACACCAAAAGCACAAGCAACCAAGGCAAAAACAAACAGGCGGGGCTACTTTAGACTAAAGGCTCTGTGCAGAAAGGAAGCCAACAAAATGAAATGGCGGCCTCCTGAGTGGGAGAAAACATTTGCAAATCTTGCCTGGTAAGGGCTTAATATCCAAAGTATATAAAGAACTCAATAGAAAAAAAACTGATTTAAAAATGGGCAGAGCAACTGAATAGACAGTTTTCCAAAGAAGACATCCAAACTGCTAGCAGTATGTGAAAAGGTTCATGACATCACTAATCATCAGGAAAATGAAAGAAAAAGCCATAATGAAATACCACCTCACACCAGTTCTCACACCAGTTAGAGTGGGTGTCATCGAAAATACGAGATACGAGTGCTGAGGAGAATGCAAAGGGAGCCCTAGTGCACTGTGGGTAGAAATGCAAGTGATACACCTGCTGTGGAAACAACATGGAGATTCCTCAAAAATTGAAAATAGAACTACCATAGGACCCCACAATCCCATCTCTGATTACATCCGAAGGAATTGAAATGAGGATCTCATAGAGACACCTGCACCCCCATGTTCACTGCAACATTATTTGCAATAGCCATGATATGGAAACAATCTAAGTGTTCATCAACAGATGAATGGATAAAGAATATGTGGTATGTATACACAATGAAATATTATTCAGCCCTGAGAAATAAGGAAAGCCTGCCTTTTATGACAACTTCAATGGAACTTAAGGGCCTTATGCAAAGTCAAATAAGTCAGACACAGAAAGGTGAATACTATATGATATCCCTTATATGTTAAATCCAAGAAAGCAAACTCAGAGAAACAGAGTAGAGTGGTGGTGACCAAGGGTTACAGACAGAAGTGGAGAGATGTTGGTCAAAGCTATAAACTTCTAGTTATAAGACAACAGATTCTGGGGCTATAATGTACAGCATGGTGATTACGGCTAATAATACTGAATCAGACACATGAATGCTGCAAAGGGGGTAGGTCTTAAATATTCTCACACAAATAAGTAATTTTTGCAATGAGATGGAGGTGCTAGCTAATGCTATGGTAGTAATCATCTCACAATATAGAAATATATCAATAAATATATCAAATCAACATGCTATATATATTAAACTTATACATATGTTAACTATATCTCTATAAAGCTGGGGGAAATAAAAATAAAATTAACCATAAAAAAAGGAATACAAACCAATACACAGACCCTGTGGTGCCCTGTGAAAAATGGGTTCTGCAGTCAGGTAGGGTGCACGCTGTGCTGTCTGGACCAACGCGCATGCAGCTTAAAGCCCCTGTGGGGTGTCTTGCAGCAGCCACTCCATCCCCAGGGGCCACTATCCTGCCCAGACCCAGAATCGGTGTCTTGACACCTGTCCCTACAGTACCCTTAGCTGGGACATGGCCTCCAGCATTCTTGCCCGAAGGTCTATGGGCAGAACCCACGAACTTGTGAGCTTGTTTTTTGTTTGTTTGATACTTAATAAACACAAAATATGCTGGGAAATCCATAATTTCACCTTAAAATTAAAATGTACCTAGGGTATTTTATGTCATATTTATTAATCCTAAAAAATACATTTAATTGCTTTTATGCATATAAATTAGCTTTGGCTTAAAAGTTGTTGGTGTGGATTGAAATGTGCTCACCCAAAATCCATGTGTTGCAGCCCTAACCTCCAGCGCAATGGTATTTGGAGGTGGGGCCTTTGGAAGTAACAAGGGTGAGATGAGGTCATGAGGCTGGGGCCTTCATAATGGGATTAGTGCTCTTATAGGAAGAGACACCAGGCAGCTCTCTGTCTGTCTGTCTCTCTCCCTCTCTGCCATGTGAGGGCACCATAAGAAGGTGGAAGTGTATAAACCAGGAAGAGTCCTGACCAGAAACCTACCAAGCTTGAACTTGGACTTCCAGCCTCCAGAACTGGGAGAAAACCAATAGTTGTGGTTTAAGCTTCCCAGTCTATGGCACTTGTTATGGAAGTTTGTGTTGACTACGAGAGTTGTCATATAAATGAGAACACAATTTAATGAAGTGATGAGAACACCTAAGACACACAGTTGTGGTAATCAGATATCAATGGGATATCCCCTTCATTGGAAACTTAGGGCACTTAAGTAAAAAAAAAAAAAAAAGTTTAAATGATTGTGTTTAAGTTTCTGCGTGCCTTTGCTCTCAATAACACATGAGATCTGTTGATTTCATGCTTCACCGCACTGCCCTGTGGTTGAGCCCTAGGGTTGGCTGTCAGAAGGAGGGGAGTGGGGGGAAGAGGGCTCTCCTACCTTCTCCCAAGCACATGCTGGTTAAACGGTTCCGGCCTGCAGCTGGCACCTGCCAGTCAGCGGTGACTGTGCAAGGCCATGCCTGTTAGAGTCAAGGCTGGGGTGAACCAAGGCGGCTTCGCTGTCCATCTTCCCCAATACTTCCTTCTTGTCCATAGTAGCCACGTGTCTACTGCTCCTTCCCTCACCCGCCCCCGTGCATCTCCGTGGCGAACCGGGGTCACTTCATAAAGGCATGGGAAGAAGGAACATGTGAGGCACCCGGAGTGGGGCATTTAGGCAGTCTTCCCACTTTCCTCTTCATCTTTTCACTTCCCTGCTCTTTTCAAGCTTTTTTGGAGAAGGTTTCTCACACAATGTCTCCAATTTCATGGTAGTATTCCTAGAAGTGATATATAGGAGAAGCCAGAGTCCCAGAAAAAATAATACTTCTGAAATCAGTACTACGTTTCCATAGTTGGGGTCACATCATCGAGAAGGGCTGACTTCTGTCTATATTCTGTGTTTGTCTCTGAACAGTACTGACAGGTCCCACGGAGGCACGATTGGTTTGTTACTTTTTTATATGCCTGGCCAACAAACCTGTCTGGCCGAAATCATCATTCACAGCAGTTGTGGGTCACTGGTGCCACATACACACAGCCAACAGTGCTTTTCCCAATTTTAGAGAGGCCTTTATAACATCCTTCTAGAATTTTCTATTCAACAGAAATGGCTGAGAGTCTTTCTTCTCAGAGGTTTCACGAAGTGTTTTAACCTGATTATGTAATGCATCATTTTATACCATTTAAATATGGATGCTTTCATAAGCTAATCAGAATACTTGAAACAATGGTTTCAAATGCATCATTCATTAAAGAAAGCAATGACTTACATTGTGTCATCTATTTTCATTAAAATGTCTTAAGGAAATTGTTCTGCCTTCAAAGGCTCTCTCCCCCCTACCTGATATGCAGCCAAACCACCCTGTTCTTTTCCGTGAGAAACCTCTATTTTTCTCAAGTTAGAGTTGGTGATTTTAGTATTTAGATTTAATGGCAGCAATCACCCTTTTTTATTTACCATATGCAGTTGGTAAGATTTTTATTTTACTGTTTTTCTTTCCACTTTAATGTGCTTTTTTGTATGATAATGTCATAAGCCTAATTTTCCCTTCTGTTAGGTCTTGATTATTCCCCCCAAAGGCTGATTTTTACAAGGAAAGCATTTAAAACTTAATGGTAGCAGAATGATTATGTGGTCACATGCATATATTGGGAAAAAAAGCCTACAGATACTGTTAATATTATTCCATGCAAATTAAGTCTAATGCAGCGCATGTAGTAAGCACCTTCCCTTCAGGGCTGATCTGATTGTAAAGCTGGGGCTGGAGTTTGTAAAAGGCAATAACTAAGAGGAAGGGCACCTACCTAGGAGTAAGTTCGTCACTGCTGTTGCAGGACTGAGTGACTTCTGAGTACCATTTTCATCTGACATGGAAAACAACAGCCTAAGAACTCTGCCCATTTTATGAGAGTTCACTCTAAATTCACCTGACCAGTTTTTGTTGTTCGTCTTTAACAAACACACCAGAACTGGTGCCTCTTACACACGTTAGCTGAAGTTAGCTGTAGGGATTGTTTAAGGAGCCCCCTTTAAGATTATCTGGAGCCAACTTGCAGGTTGAAAGAGAAAAATGCCTTTAACTGAAACCAGAGGTTACAGGACATGTGGGTTTCAGGAAGGCAGGAAGTGGCAGTGGATCAAGCCTAGAGCTTGACAACCAAACCGTCAGTTCCTTGACCAGGCACTAAGATTTATCTATCCCTGGCATATGCTGAGACGTCCTCTCCACCTGCAATTCCCTTCCTGCCTTTCGGCATAGATGGGTCCACCTCACCCTTCAGGTTTCAGCTTGACCTTGACCAGCCCCCACCCTAACTGTGTTTACTGCTACAGAAGGCAGAGCAGAAAATGAGAAACAGACGAGGCCAGCCTTCAAGGAAGAAGCGGGCAAGAGGCTGCTGCGAGTGAGAGCCACGCCCCATCAACCCCTACTTGTCTTTGGGCTCCACCTAAGCTGGAACCTACCCTTCTTTCTGCCTTGTTAGATTTTTCATCTCACTTGGCTCTGTTCTGATTAATTGCAGTTCCTGGCAGCATCAAATAGGTTGTCCCAAAGTAAAGCAAAAGGAACTGGAGGAATTGGAAAGGCAGCAATAGGAAAAAAGAATAACAGAAGAAAAGGGTATTTGAAATGTATTATAATTGAATAAAATCTAATGCACAGAAGACTGACCCATCTGGAATTTTAAACAGTTTTAGGAGATTTTTGCAAGAAGTGATTATGCAAATGGACTGAAAAAACAGGAACAGAAAGGAATACCACTGAGTGGTTACTTCCTGAAGCTAAGAAAATACAGTATCAGTTCACTGCTCATCGTCCTGAACCAGCTGAACTAGGCTTCTGGGAAGGTATTTTGTAAATTCAGGAGAGGATCACCGTTTTTATAGACTACATTCTGATATAACAGCACATACAAAGACTTACATAACTTACAGGGTCCGTTAAAACCACCACATAGATCATTTGCCGAAGGCTTTTAATACCCTAAATGTCTACTTTCTGTGCTCTTTTCTGATCTTTTAATGGCTCACACATACATAGCTGTGCCATGATGATCTATTTGCTAATCAAGCCTCCCTGTCTCTTCAGCACTCTGAAGAGGGGAAATTGGGAGTAAATGTAAATGTTTTCCTAAGCCCTCTATAAGAACAAAATTAAAGATACCCGTTATCCTGTAATTAAAATGCTCTACTCAAATGAAATCTCATTTTCCAGTGATCCAACTGCAGAACAGTCAACAATAACGGGCATTGTGTTCAAATGGGAGTGAAGGAGGAAGGCAGAGCACGCTTGCCCTGGGTTAAGAGGGGTTATATTTAAACAATGAGGAATAAACATGTCTCTAAGATAGGGTCTGAGAAAAATATGCTGAATATTTCCTTTTTAATTAATGGAAATTTTGCTCCCAAATTTCCACAGAAAGCTTTTTCTTTTCTAATCTGATTATTCCCTGCACCATGAACCACTGCCAGGAATAAGTCAAAGAACTGTAAAAGTCTACTGAGCACATCTGAAGGGATGTGGGGCGGGACTGACAGAGAACCAGGGCCCCCAGTGCCCCACACATTCTGACATAACCGGGCTGCCAGGGGTACTGGGAAGACAGATGCACAGAAAATGCCAGGGTTGGGGATACTCAAAACAGGAGATGAATCCACACTGAGAACTACATTACCCCAAGTTCCCAGCAACAGGAAGCTAGGTCAAGTAATTTGACACATTTTGACAAAAAAGATTCCCTCTCCTTCCACACCTGCAAGGGAAGAGGGCTGCTTTTCTGAATTAGGCCACTGACAACATGTAGCTGCTCTGACATATTCCATGCCACCATAAACACATGGCAAAATATTAAAGAGTTTCCTGAATTTACAGAGACACATCCACTTGCATTATCTGGGAGTGTTCTTTGGGATACTCACTTTTAAAAGAATAGTTTTGAGAGACTTCTGGCCAAGATGGAGGAGTAGGTGAACACATTGTGCCTCCTCTCACAACCAAAATTTTAAAAAAAAGATTTAGAAACAAGAAAACAACCAGAACTGATAGAAAATTGAACTGTAGGTAAGTCCAACAACCATTCATCCAGACTGCTAAGAGGGGTGGAGTCGCAGCAGGAAAAAGTGGAGGTGCAGACCCGGGCATGAAGGCAGCAGCTGCTAGCAGACCCCAGGCGCACAGGCGGCAGCTAGCAGATCCTGGGCACGGGGTGGCAACTGTGCAGACCCAGTGAGGCCACGCAAGGTGGCTGGCTGACCAGGTGGTCCCACATTCTCGCACAGATAATCCAGGTGAAGGGGAAGCGGCGGAAGGGACTGGAATCCGAGAGAGCCTGGAAAGAGTGCCATTGTTCCCTCTCGGACCCCTCCCCTATATACAGCGTCACTACCCAGCAACTGGGCTGCCCCGCCCTGGGGAACACCTAAGGCTCCGCCCCTCACTATGTAACAGCTGCAACCAGACCAAAAAAAAACCAAAAAACAAAAAAATGGCTCAAACCCGAGAACAAATCAAAGCCCCAGAGCCAATTCGTCTTAAGTGACCAAGAGATAGCCAACCTATCAGATGCACAGTTCAAAGCACTGGTGATCAGGATGCTCACAGTATTGGTTGATTTTGCTCACAAATTAGATGAACAAATGAAGGCTACAATAAATGAAATGAAAGAAAACACACAGGGAACCAATAGAGATGAGAGGAAAACTGGGACTTAAATCAATGGAGTGGACCAGAAGGAAGAAAGAAACAACCAAACAGAAAACAAGAAAGAAACAAGAATTCAAAAAAATGAGGAGAGACTTAGGAACCTCCAGGTCATCTTTAAACATTCCAACATCCAAATTATAGGGGTATCAGAAGGGGAAGAGGAACAGCAACAAGTGGAAAACTTATTTGAACAAATAATAATGGAGAACTTCCCCAATCTGGCAAAGGAAATAGACTTCAAGGAAGTCCAGGAAGCTCAGAGAGTCCCAAAGAAGTTGGACCCAAGGAGGAACACACCAAGGCACATCATAATTACATTAGCCAAGATTGAAATGAAGGAGAGAATTCTAGAAGCAGCAAGGGATAAGGGCACAGTCACCTACAAAGGAGTTCCCATCAGACTGTTAGTGGATTTCTCAAAAGAGAGCTTACAGGCAAGAAGGGGTTGGAAAGAGGTATCCCAAGTCATGAAAGGCAAGGACCTACACCCAAGATTGCTCTTTCCAGTGAAGTTGCCATTTAGAATGGAAGGGAAGATAAAGTGCTTCTCAGATACAAGTTAAAGGAGTTCATCATCACCAAGCCCTTATTATATGAAATGTTAAAGGGACTTACCTAAGAAAAAGAAGATAAAAAATATGACAGTAAAAAGACAGCAAACTCATAGATATTAACAACCACACCTAAAACAAAAGCAAAGTAAGCAAACAGCTAGAACAAGAACAAAAACACAGAAATGGAGATCACATGGAGGGTTAGCAATAGGGGAGTGGGAAGAGGAGAGAGGGGGAAAGGTACAGAGAATAAGTAGCATAGATGGTAGGTAGAAAATAGATAGGGGGAGGGCAAGAATAGTGTGGGAAATGTAGAAGTTAAAAAATTTATGACACATGGACATGAACTAAAGGGGGGAATGTGGATGGGAGGGGGTGTGCAGGGTGGTGGGGAATGATGGGGGAGAAATGGGACAACTGTAATAGCATAATCAATAAAATATATTTTAAAAAATAAAAGGACCACCATGAATGATTAAAAAAATAAAATAAAGTATAATGGTTAATTTAGAAAAATAAAAAAATAAAAGAATAGTTTTTAGAAACACATAATAAAAAGGTAGTGGGGTGGTAATTAGAAGATGAAAACCAATCAGTTTAGTTGAAACTGAGTATCATTTCAATCTAATGAAATGTCTGAAAGATTAGGCCAATAAAGTTAAGTTTTATATTGTAACATATAATATTTTGTAAGGAAAGGAACTAAATGCACCAAGACAGGTAAAGGGTTTATTTTCTTGCAACAATCATGAAGCTTGTTACCTGCGGACAAACCTGTGCAAGACCAACACATAAAGCAGGTGTCAGCAGTAACACCGTCACACCTTTGGACAGTACCTCACACCTCTCCAGGTGCTGCACTATGCATTATTTTACTTCACTGTCAAAGTAGCCGTTATTTGCGTGTGAAGAAATCCACCCAAAGAAGTGGCTTAGCTACATGTAAAGAGAGTCAGTGATGGAATCCATCTATAAAACTCCAAAATCCAATACTTTTTATTATTCTCCCCCTCATTAAGGGCAAGTTGTTTTTAGGAGAAAATTAATTTCCTTAATAAAAGTAATATTGCATGGTGGCTGAGCATGGGCTTTGAAAACAAACAAATCTCAATTCCAGGCTTTGCTCTGCCATAGATCAGCTGTTGACTTTAGACAAGTAACCTGTCCTCTCTGGCCTCCGTTGTATCATCTGTAACATGGGGATTATTGCATAATGGACCTGCCAATTTCTGGTTTTCCTCCCCTTCCCAGTGTACGGAACACGGCATTTCTCACCGAGCTGCAGATAGTGGTGCCATGTGACTGGTTCTGACCAATGAAATGTCAGTGGCTGTATGGCATGTCCCGTCCAGGTTTGGACAATGCACGATGCTGCAGCCTGTGTCTTACCCAGCCTTGGGCCGAGGTGGCAGAGTCATGCTGAGACGACAGCAGCCTGGGTCATGGAGCCACCTCATGGAGGGCTGCTGTCCAGGCTGCAGTGGACTTTGCCCTCTTGGTTGAGGCCACTGAAACTGTGGGGTTGTGACCACAGAATTTAACATATGGTGAGTAATGCATTCCTCATGGTTTATGGTGAAAATCAAGTGAAATTTAGAGGAAGTTCTTGATCCAATGCCTTGTCCAGTCACCAATGAATGAATTCAGCCCCATTATTATGATTATACAGTGGCAAAATGTGAGAACTAGGATTGTAATCTCAAGACACCTAATTTAGAGTCCATTAAGTCCCTCCGTAGGTGTTTACTGAATATCCACAATGTGCAAGGCATGAATAGGAGCTGAATATACAGTGATGGACAAGACAGACACTGGAGCTCATACAGCCCCAAGGAAAATGTATGTCTTTAAAAATTATCTAGACACCCCTTCGGAGGCAGTTTGGGCACAATTCTCCATAAACATGTATGGATTGCTCCAGTGACTTGGAGAGGAATGAAGGCCTATGCTGGCAAGGACTTGACGTATGATAGCAGCCATCGAGGGAGCCCCCAAGGCCCCAGCCTGGCCCACGCATGGGACTCACTAAACTGTCCTGCCCACTGATGAGAACTCTCGATGTCTAACACAGCTGGCGCAGCGGAAATGACAAAGATACACCAGGGAAAGAGCGCTGGTTTCCAGCAAAGATAAACTAGTCAGCAAACACAGGGTGGGCACAAGTAGGTTTACAGTTGTGAGTCTGTGAAACACAATGTTTATTCTCAAATTATTGTTGCTGCATTGTTAATTATTTCATTGCTATAAATAATAAATGTATTAATATATTAATAATTATAATCTAAATGATATTTTATTGACTATTATAGCAATTTCCATGCAGACAACTGTAAACCTACTTTTGCCCCACCCTGTGTCCTATCAGCATTAACTTCTCACATCACATCCAGCACACACCAGACACAGAGTCACTGTAACAAGAAATATTTGTAAATCAGCTCACTTCATGAAATATATATTTTATAAATATGCATATAAATCTCCCAATATTGTAGTCTTATTGTTTTCTCCTTGATTCTTGAAACTATACTTTTCTGAAGCAGGAATTTCTCCAAAGACTCCTTAGAATTCAGCTGCTAGAATATTCTTGACAGAACACCGAACTGCTGCTAGACATGTTCTCAATGCAACAGCATTGAGTTCCTGATACAGCCATGTTTTCATTTACTTGGGTACAATAATTACATCTGGGAAATGTGTATACTTGGACTTCAAACTCAAAATCAGAATCCCACTGCAACAGAAAAAACACTGCCATTAATTCTAGGCCGATTCATGTAGAATTGAACAGCACCATAGCATTTCTCAGTAGTCGATCTGCCACGCTCAAATCTAATTTAAATTTCCAACAACTTTGCTTTAGAAGTTTTTCCATGAAAGTTGGTTTTTGCCTGACTTGCCTGCTGCAAATTCTATTCACCAGAATCTGCAGGACCTTACATGACTCTTGAATAATTCTATACTTGGTGGGGGGAAAAAGATATGAGACCTCTAGCAAACACCTTCTTTATTTCAAAACTAAACTTCTGGGCTTAAGACTTCCACTTTGGTTGTTTTTCCTTTCCGATTATCCAAAAGGCTGGATTCAATGCCTGAACAATTATATTGTCTAAGAAACAGAAAGGAAACCCTCATGTAACCCCTTAGCTTGGACCTGCCCTGTGAGACTCAGGCCACTTAAAACACAAAACCAGCCTCGCTTCGTCCTCTCCTGCCCTTTTCTCAGCACTGGTAGAAGCATCTGGAACAGAGACAGAATCAATGTCATTTTTCTGGCTTATCTCTCTGAAGTCTCTCCTTCCTTGAGGTTTTCATGTGTCCCTTCAACGCAGAATCTACCCCCGTTAACAATAGCTATGACCTGTAGATCACCTCTGGCTCTCCTTGCAAATGTCTTCAAGCTCCTTGAGGAAATCCAAAAGCCTCCACTGGACTGATCCTCGAGTCAGCCTGCTAGACACACACCCCATGTCCCATCCCCAGGGGAGTTTGGACTTTCTCCAGTGAAAACAAATGGGAGTGTGAAAAAATGACCTAAGTGCAGCCATTTTTAAAGGGAGCCAGAGCAGCCACTGCAGGAGAACTGCTGCACCGTCTTGCTCCTTGAACCTTTGGAATGTCTGAATGGGCAAAATAACCTTGGCCTGGGCCACAGCAACACTGTATTACAAAGAGCTCTTTGCAAAGCTAAAAGGAAAGCAGACATTTGACCACAAGGACTGATGATTATTTATTCTTTCTGAAGATAGAATCAGGAATTAGCCATGCATATAACTAAAGAAAATAATTCAACTTGTTAGCACCAATAGAAATGTCTTTCTTCTCCTCATGTAATCATTTCCCTTCCTTTTCTCATAAAAACCCCTTGCCTTCACCCTATAAGCCAGACACAGTTTCTGCCTAAATCGGTGCTCCCCAAGTTGCAATTCTTTTTGATCCCAAATAAGGATTTGTGGCCTTTCATTTTGGCTTTTTATTTTTAGATTAACAAGAGTTAGGCAAATAGTAAACCAGATTACCGCAGGTTAACACAATGCCTTACTCTATTACGATTTCTACAAAACAGTGCTGCTGCTAGGGTTTGCAGCATCGGGGCCAACCTGGGGACTCTCCCCGGAGTCTCTCAGTGTTCCTGCACCGGCAGTTGCTGACCTCGCCTGCCCTTCTCCAGGGGCTAGGTCATTAAAGAAGATGTTCCCACAAGCAGACGTGATCTCTCAAAAGGAAGTACCCGGTTTCAAGTTCCGTAGCACATACTCAAAGCATTTTTTAAAATGTATAAAAAAACATTTTAAGATATAGGGAGAAAATAAGGGAAGAAAGAAACAACACCTGTAAGCATTCACTCATATCCTCACATAAGGTTATCTTAAAGGCATTAACAAAAAAAAAAAAAAGGAAAACTAACTTCCCAGCCAATGTGCTGAGGAGGGAACAAGTGAATGAAAGCTATGACTCAGAACTAACATGTGAATTCCACATGCTTCCTGTTTGCTTGCCAGTGTTTTGCTGTGCGGCACCCCCAGCAAATTTTATCTGTAAAGAGCCAGATAGTGAGTATTTTAAGCTTTGTGGGCCACATAGGTTTTCATCGAATATTTTTGTTTGGTTTATTGTATGACCCTTTAAAAGCATAAAAAACATTCTAGCTCAAGAGACACTATCTGGCTGCATTTGGCACATTGGCCGTGTGTGGGCTGCACCACAGAGACCTGCCTGGCAAGATCTTTGGTGCCTCCACAGATGCGTGATGACCACCTCTAACCTGACACAATTACTAATTAGGCAGAATACAGAAAATTAACAAGTTTTAGTTTAAAAGGAAAGTGTCTTTCTAGATAGCTGTCAAAACAGTACAGTTCTGCCTAAATCATTTTCTTGGCTTTACACAGTTCCAGCGGAACTCCCAGAGCCATCTGCTTCCTGTTGGTTTTTATTTTGCTGGTTTTGCTTCAGGGCAGGAGAGGGAGGTCAGAAAGGTAGAGGATAAAGAAGTTGGCAAAATGACTCATGTAATGTATATTTTAAAAATTAAAAGGCTGCAATAGGTAAGTTCCAGACAATGACCGCAAAAAGGAAAAATACCACCTCTCAAATAATAAAACATTACGAAGCTACAGTAATTAAGAGTGTGATTCTAGAGTAAACAAGGAAGAGATACATAAAATAACATAGAAACAGACCCTAAGACAGGTAAAACATAAATCCACAATGAAGCAGTGGCAAACGTCTGTGGTAGCTTACTCAACAGAAAATATTGCTGGGTCAACCAATTATCCCTGTGGGAATCAAATTAGGTGTTTTTAAGTCTGTAAATATACTCCAAAATAAATTCCAACTAAATCATAAAGGAGCTAGAAAAATATATAGTTAAATATATTTATCCTTTTTCTGTATGGGGAAAGACTTCCTAAAATTATGGCAGAAATCACATATCACATACAAAAGGCACAATTAAAAACTTAAAAATTAAAAACAGTAAATTAAATTAGTAAAGTTATGTTTACATAGAAAACTACTTATATTATAATAAATTATTTACTAAATAATTTTAAATACTATAAATTATTTACTAAATTAAAATGCTAAATAAAATTAGTACATTAAACACATGTAAACATCAAAAGTTATTAAAAAATAAAAGCCAACAACTAATTAAGAAAATATTTTCAACAAACATAAGGGAGAAAGCATTAATAACCTCAATATATGAAGACCCCTTATCAACTGTAAGACAGTACAGGCAAGACATGGTCTGAGACTGAAAACAGCAGCAATAAAAGGAAAGGATCCATCTAAAAACCTTGTAAACAGCAAAGTTGAATTCATTAAAAGGGAAATAATAGTCAATAACCTTAATTTTATATTATTAGATTATCGGAGCAACATGTTATAATTAATTTAGGCCTGCTCTCACTGTGGCAGGAAGCTGGGAAACAAGACCACCATTTACTTGATTCTGATACAATGAACAAAGGAAACAATGTACTGGGATTATTAATGAATCACATAGGGAGAAATGAGTAACTCTAGGGAGCATGATGCACTGGTATCAAGATACAACAGTAGGGAACACCTACGACACCCCCTAATGAGGACACGCAGGATCTAATCCAAATGCTCAAGTATCAAGTTCATTTTGGCAGAGAAAGATATGCTGGGACAGAAACAGTGCAGACTGTGGAGTCACACAGACAGGAGTTGGCATCCCAGCGCACCCATTCACAAACTGAGCTCTTTAACAAGATGCTTACCCTCTCAAAGCATGGGTCTCCTCGGCCGGCCATCAAACATAAAGAGTAAGTAACCTTGCAGGGTGGGTGTAAGGTCTGAGACAGTAACTACCAGATGCCTAGTTCAAGCCTAGTATGTCTATCAGTGAATGGAGCCCATTACTCTCCTATGAAACCAGGGGCCACAGAGGCCAACCATGCACCCCTGATGTGGTGGGCCCTACTTTTCCACTTCCTGGCCAACTTGCAGGCACTGGGGGAAAGCCTGGCATGGCGCTAGCAGAGGGCGCTGAGACAGGTAGGGAGAGGATGACACAGCACTAACCCTGAGTGGTTATATAAACCCAGGCCCTGTCAGTCCCTGTGAGTTTCCCCAGGCAACTGGCCTGGGCTCTGCTCCACCATACCTCAGCCCAGATTCCAAACAGTCTGGAACAGAGCTGGGGACAAAGAGATGGAAAACACAGCAAAATAATCCCCTGAGAAGTTACAAAATAACTGCAGGAGGGGGGAGGAGAAGGGATGCACATTCTAGAAAGCACAATAAGCTTTATAATTATAAGAAAAATAACAAGAAATAAGCTAAGAGTGAGAAATCAATAATTCTAGAGTAAGCCTATTGAATGACATTTTTAAAAAGGCGTTGAACAAAGGATGAAGAAAACTGGCAGTGATGGAAAGAATTATGAAGACAAAAAAAATCAATAATACTTGGTAGACAGGTAAGAGAAATATACTAGACATACACAGAAAGTATGTGTACAATAAGAATGCTGCCTGGTGTGCATAAGAGAATCAGACACTGACCTTGCAGAGAGAGAGAGAAAGAGAGAGGCTGAGAGACAGAGACAGACAGAGACAGACAGAGACAGACAGAGACAGACTTGCAAAGCTCCAGCCATCACCAGAAGCTGATGAAAGATCCCAGGTGATATGGCTGAAAACAGAAGTGAAAGGGCCATTCTAACAACCTGTTGATGGATTAAGGCCTCAGTTTTCAGGAAGTTACATGAGGAGACACTGCAAATCATTAGCAACATTAAAATTGATCGTAATCACATTACAGGTAGTTGAATAATGAAATAACAAGCCCTTACTTAGAAAAAAAAAATTGTGTCAGACAAATGGGACAGCTCCTTCCCCTGGTATAGGCACTTCTATTTTCAGCTGGCAGGAGAGCTTATCGGAAAGACATGGGTGTGAATCTCAGCTCTGTCTCCTCACTAGTTTGCACATGTTAGTTAAACTCTGTAAGCCTTAATCTTTCATCTTTCTCATTGGCATTTAACAATCAATTGACAAAAAGACCTAGCACATAGCAAGAGCCACATAAATCGTACCAATTGTGAAGGTTAACAGCATCTCTTGGGTTGAGCTATATTCGAAAGAGCAGGGTAAAGACACGCATCCTCAATGTCAAGATCTTGCCAAGTGGCTAAGAGAAAAGGATGACCGCCATGCTGATTAACAGTCTGGTGCCTGGCTCCTCAGAGAGAACATGCATTGTCTACATGGCTGAGTGATTCAGCTCAGCCCAGAGCATCTGGGAGCCCTGTCCGTGGGTCCCCTCAACAAGAGCAAACCTTCTGTGGGCCCCACGACACCCTCCCCAGTAGACCTCCCAAATCCACAGCAGCCAACCTCAGGCATCACAGGCCACCCTGAAGGTCACTTCCAAAAGTCCCACAGCAACAAGGGCATTCCTACCAGGTTGGGAGAGGTCCACTGAGTGCCCGCTCGCCCTGTGTCACCTCGACCGGGTGCCATGTTCGACACACTTGATATGCAGCCAGCATTTTCTGATCGGTGCCAGTGACTAAAAACGGCCTTGTGCTTACATGCCTCCTGGAATGTAAAGTTACGTTTGCTTCTCTTTCAATTCTTCATCTCATCTGAATATTCAAAAAGAACCTAGCTAGCACTCATCTGCTAAATGAATTAAAAATGTGTATCTCAGTACTAATCATAATTCTCACCACAGACTAGAGTTATATTTCAGGAGAACAGATCACTCCATAAAGTTCAATGGCTGAACTGTTTCCAAAATGTAAAATAGATAAGAAGCGAATTCCAAATATTTTGGATTGCTCAAAAATTACTAACTGAAGGTCACACGAGTTATAACATACTAGATTCTGGTCCTATTTACCTCAGAGATCACATTAATATTTAAAAGTCTTTAGAAGAAACTGTTTTGCCTACACCCTAAATAAAAGCTGTATGGTCAGCTCCGTTGGCAGCAAGATTTTGTATAATGAGACGTCTGAGTAAAAGACAGAGGCTCTCTGTGTGGTGGCAAACTCAGAAAACAAACGCAACAGACAGCACTGCTCAGCCAAGACATTTCAGGGAGCACTGGAGAGGCCGGGCCGGCCGGCATGGATGGGAACTGAAACATGACAAATACACTGTTGATTGCGGGGAGGGAGGGGGTGGAGGGTGTTTCCAAACCTGTGTTTTGTTTCAGTATCTCAAAAATAGTGCAGGAGTAGGTGAGCATAATGACAGTTTGTTGCATGTTACACGGTTCCTCTTTAAAAATAGCTCACTATTCCACCTTGTTGCTCCTTCTCACACTTAGGAATCAAGCAACCTTAATCAAATTCCAAGTATGTACAGGTTTTTAATATATCCATGAACAAAACTGTTACCTTAAAAATTAAAGTTACCATCTGACTGTCAAAACAAGTATGAGAATCCTCCGCTGGCAGAGACACATCATTCCATGGAGGGCAGCCTAGCAAAACCAAAACCTATCCTTTGACCATTTCTAGATTCCATTTCTACAAATTTACCCTGCAGACTCGCCACCACATGGACACATGCCATTTCCCCAAAACCTTTTATAATAGAATAAGAATGGAAACAACCTCAATATACACCAATAGGGGCCTGGAAAAAATAAATTATATCCATAAAACAGAACAATGTAGACTCACTAAAAAGAATGAGGCAGTTCTATGCATAATAAATGAACCAATAGTTACATGGTTGGGTGAAAATCTCACACTGCTAAGTTGTTTGTTTTTTTAAAAAAACAAGGATGGAAAGTATATAGGGTATGCTACTATTTACATATAGAAATGATGAAGACAAAGAAATGTTCACATAATCCTAGTAGTTAATATTTGTTGAATGTGTTCTGCATGCCAAGAATTGCTCTTAGCACTTTACATGAATTATCTCATTAGTTCTTTTCAGCAACTCTGTATATAACATTAATATACCCATTTTACAGATAAGAAAACTGAGGCACAGTGAGATTAAGGTCACCAAGTTACTGGCCGAGGTTCAAACCCTGGCCCCAGAGCTCACCCCCTTGGCCATGACTATATTGAACTTTCTAGTCCATATAACTATCTCTGAAAGTGTTCATAAGAAACTGGTATGAACAGTCATCCCCAAGGAGAGAACTGCCTGGCCAGAGGATGAGGGTAGAAAGGAGTGTAACTTTTCCCTGAAACTTGTGAATTCTGTACGTGTGTGTGACCTGTCCAAAAATAAATAAACATATGAAATAATCTTTTACTCTGCCCACTTGGGTTAATTGGCAAGAAGGATGATAGGAATTACTGTTATGAATGAAATACAGGGTCCAGGAGAAGTAACATCACTGAGTGTGGTTGGTGGGGAATGTGAATGTCTTGCATGAGATGGACAGCAATTTGAACCTTTCACCTAAAATATCATGTGGTGTGCTTGAGTGTGATAGTGTAATGTTACAGAATTACATGCTTGCAATTTTGTCATAAAAGATTTGGTATAGACTACCAGCTCATAAAAAAGGGGCATTATTTGTGCTGGACCCTGTATATACAATGTTTTCGAAGAAATGTAGTTTTATTCATATGTTTACTTGTTTTCAAGGACTTGAAAAATGGGAAATAAAACTGCAGTACAGAATTCACAGTCACACATAAGAGCAATTTCCAAGATTATCAAAGGGGAATAATAAAATACACACAGAAAACAGCACTGCCTACCGCTGCGGTGAGGGCTGAGGCTGCTCACCTCCCGCAGACCGCCCCCCGACTCGCAGCACGGACTGCTATTAGGCTTTGTTGTTTCTACATAAAGAGAGAAATTAATGCACTCCAGGTAGCGGAAAGAGCAAAAGCAAACTTGACCTGTCTCTTAATTATGATCTCTCTCTAACAATAACAGAGAAAAACAGCATTTTTTTCTGATAGAGAAAATATTCATTACAAAATACAGAACCACACCATTGTAACATAGAAAATGTACAGAAGGTCTACAAGGTAGGACCCCAGGTTTTGTGTGCTTGTCTGAAATACAAGGTCAATACCCGGAGCAGCGCTTCCCGGACTTTAGTAACGCATCACAGGGATCTTGCTAAAATGCAGCTTCCGGTTCAGCGAGTCTGGGGTGGGGCCCAAGACTCTGCCTTTCTAAGGAGCTCCCAAACAATGGCTGCACCCCTGGTGGGCAGACTACATTTTGAGTAACAGGGTGATAGCCAATACATGTAAGTGAATACAACCACCGTCTGATAAGTTAAGGGGTAGACCTAAACCACAACTGTCAAAAGCGTAACCCTTTCAGAAGCATTTGAAAATTTGGCAAAGAAATGGATTTGAACCGATTTGCATTTTCTCTTGAAAACCGGGCAGTGTGACATAGAGAGGGAAACTGCACCTGTAAATACGTTGCTTTAAGTTTGGTCAGTACTGCAAAGTGGATTTCAAAAAATTCAGGAGAGGATCTGGTTTCGAGAGCGGTTGAGAAGGGCTGGTAATCAGCACACCATTTCCATTTTTTACGTAAGTGAGCAATCTCAAAACACATTTTTTCAACTTAATGAAAATTCATCTGATGAGCACCAAGAACTCTCAGCAATGGTGGGACGCAAGGTGCTGATGACAGGAGCAGTGTGGTCCCTGTCCTCGAGGGGTTAGATGTAGAGACAGTACAGAAGCCCCCAGCACAGGAGAGGGTCTTTGACAGGAGATGGATGAGAACGGAAAGTGTGTGAGGGGGATGCAAACACACTCAATTGCTAACGAAATTCAAAGTAAAGAAACAAAACCACTGGAATAAGGAATACATATTTGGTAGTTTGGGCCATGATTTCAGAGAGGAAGTTAGTCATGGCTTCTTAGAAAAGGTGAAGAAAAAAACGGGCTGGTGTGGCCTAGTGGATTGAGCACCCACCTGCAAACAGTCTCCAGTTCGATGCCCAGTCAGGGCACATGCCTGGGTTACGGGCCAGGTCCCCAGTAGAGGGTGCTGGAGAGACAATCACACATTGATGTTTCTCTCCATCTCTTTCTCCCTCCCTTCCCCTCTCTAAAAATAAATAAATTAAATATTTAAAAAAAAAAAAAAAAGGTGAAGAAAAGCAATCCAACACGGCAGAACAAAGCAGCGCATCCTGGGTCATGGAAAGCACAGGGTGCAGGCAGAGCCACGATGCAGTCCCCCGTCCAGCACATTCCTCTCTAGGAAGAGCTGAGACAAAGTAGTTTTCTAGGGTGGGGCCAGGACAGGTTTAAATCTGTTCTCTGTACAATGGTAACCATTGAAAGTTCCTGGTCCAGGAGTTACCAGATAATTCTAAGAGGGTGCAGCATCTGGACAACACCAAGTAACACGGAAGAAAAAGTGGTCTCAGAGATGGATGGCGAGGCAGGGGTCCTCTGAAATCAACATTGTCTCTGGGCCTCAGTTTCATCAACTGCACAAGAGGGCAGCAAACTTTTCTGAAAAGGGCTGAACAGTGAATATTTTAGGGTTTGCTGGTGCATGCAAAAGCAGCTATAAGCAATATGTAAACGAATGAACTGGAACAGGGCCATGTTTCAGTAAAACTAGTTTACAGAACAGGCAGCAGGTGGGCTGGATTTGCCAATGCCCCGAATTGTAAAATGGGGGTGATAATAACTTCCCCAAAGCTAAATATTTCTGGACCAAGATCAGGAGTGGAAGTTGATAAAACTGACTCGTGACACTGATACTAATTCAAATATTCATTGACTGTAAGTATCTATGTATATCTAGAAACATCTGTTCCCTCTCATCTTTACCTCCACCCCTCCTAATTCACGCATTGAAGTGTCTCTTCCCACCCACCTATCTCCTCTGGCACCTGAGTCCTTAAATGTTCTCCTGTCTGGGATCTCCAGACTCCCTCTCTATATTGCCTCTCTGCATCAGCAAACAAATGGCACAAATCTATCCCATCCCCCAAAATAATACCCCTCACTTCTTCGGCCACACCCCTTTATATCTCCACTCCCAGTCAACCTCAGGAAACAGCAAACTGAACCATCCTTCCCCACTTAGCATACCCACCTAAACTCCCTTAAAATCCCTGTGTTAATTGGATTTTGACCCTCTACACTTCTGAAGAGTCTGCCAAAATCCATAGTCACTTCTCAGTGGCTCCTTCTGTAGCGATGGAAACTGCTGACAGTAATCCTCCCTCCAAACTCTCTCCCCACCTGGCTGACGAGAGGACAACAGCTCCCACTGCCTGCGGCCTCTCCGGCCTTCAGCCTTCTTCACATTCCACTCCTCCTCTTCCTTCAAGTACCTCCATTCACCAGGTTTCTGCTTGCAAACTCCACTCTGTCTTTGCAATAATTTATGGAATATAGGTTTGAGAGTCATGAAACTACTACTTTAACGAAAGCCTTGGAAGTGAATTATGAAGTGATGAAAACTGAATCTATCTCCTTCTCTTCAGATCTGCTCCTCTCCCCCCCAGATTTGCTGACTCCTGAAAGGATCCGGCAACCACCCGGTGACCCAACCCAGAACCCTTCTGTTGTCTTCTCCTTCTCTTCCCCTTCAACCTGCCTTTCCAACTGCCAGTCATCTCCTGTCAGTTTTAATTTCTCATAGTTTGTTGCCAAATGACTACAGTGGGGACTTTCCCACATCATTACGACCTGAGCTCTCGGCGGAGTGGACACTGTCAAGCGCTCCCTGAGAGGGCAAGCCCCCTGACCCCGACTGCGGAGGTCCCGCACTCCCGCCTCTTCGGGCACTTGCTATCACTACCACCTGGAGGCTCCCTTCTCATGGGCTGTTGTGTGCCTCAGGCCCCAGCCCCTGGTTCTGGTCCATCTGCATGGCTTTAAGTCCCATCTCTCTGTATGTCTTCAGTGTGCAGTCCAAACCTTTGCCATACGTTCCTCCTAAGCATCAGGCCCTACATCCAACTACTCACCCCCGCGTCCACTTAGTTGTTGCAAGTGCATGTGCAGCTGCAGTTTTTGACTTTGCAGCCTCCCTCCACACCCCACTTCCTCTGTGATGGAACTTGTCTCCCTTGTAAGGAAGTCTTCGTGGGGGATATCCCACCAGAAGCAGGGTCCATCTGGTCAGAGCCCGGCACCCCTCTCGGTGTGCCCATTGCATGAAAGTGCCTTGCTCCACAGTCACGAAATGCACACCTCCTGACTACTTCTAGAGGGCTTTAGAACCTCCACACTAGGCAGTAAACAATAGTCAGCAGGTCAGTCATAGCCACTGAACATGATACTTCCAGCTGCTTCTCCAAATACAAATAAACAAGAACAGAAATAATCACTTTCCTATAGGGTCATATCCTGTTACTGTCATAATGAGCTTTAAATTTCAAATGGGAGGAGAAGAAGTTTAAACACATTTAATGCTTAAAATTTAAAAGCCTGACCAAATCATACTAGGAAGCCAAATCTGTGAGTGTGTGGCATCCGGAGCCCTGCCATCCAGGGAACCTAGACCCAGCACACAGCAGCCCCATCCCTTACTGGCTGAGTGACCAAGATAAGTTATTTTGGCCAAAGTTTTCCCATCTTTAAAATGAAAATCTTGTAGAATCTTTAAAGATTTAGATCAGGTAATATATAAAAAGTGTCCAATGCAAAGGAAATTTCCAGAGGTATCAGAGCAAAGTCAAGATTTAAAATAAAGCATTTTTCCACTTCTACTGAAATATAATTTTTAAAAAGTTCAAAAATCACCTCATAATGGAAAAGAATTGGAAAGCAACAGAAATTGTGGCATGCGTTCACTCACTTAACAAATTGAGTATTGATCAAATAAATTTTAGAGCAATAATTTTTGCAGAACCGTGTGGCTTAATCTCGGAATAAAACAGTGATCGGTAAAACTCGTTTTCCTGGAAGAGTACAAAGACTTTCCTCTGTAACAGACATCTCTGACTCCATTAGAATCAGATGGAAGTTTTGCCAAACCACTCTAAACTTCAAACATTGAAACAATGCAAAAATAAAAAACAAAAAATCCTAAGCTCTTTATAACATAGGACACCACTCCCCAGAGGAGACTTTCACCCCTTTGACAGCCTTACTGAATTGTGCACGTGAGACTCAAAGAATCTTTGCACACCATCCAAATTGCTAGCCTTTTGTAATCCTTTGTTTAGTAGGTTCGCATCCTGTTATTCAATTAAATTCTTTCCTTTAATTATTGAAGAAAAATATCCCAACTATGTGCTTAAGGCCTTCCACTGAGTGCTACTGAACATGGAAATATGAATAAAACATGCAGCTCTCGGTCTGGTAATGGAGATAAGATTGAAAAAGTGTAAGGAACAAAAAGTAGTACATTTATGAAAAATGCACCACTGCTACTATGCTAATTCAGAAGAGAAGATGCCGTTCATAGGAGAGTAAGGAAATTAGGGGTGTCTGCTCGGGGGATGGGCTGAGTAAGGCACCGAAGGTTGGGCAGGACTTGATGGGCAGAATGGGGTGGGGGCACACTGCAGCGGAAGTGAGGGCGACTTGTGAGTCATGCAGCTGAAGGCTATCATCCACTTCACAGTCATTTTAGATTTTAATGTTATGAAAAGTTTCTAACCAATAGCAATAAAGTGTCTTGAGGAAAAAAAGTGGCTTTTTCTAATTTACACAATGTCACAATATCTGCAAGCATTATGGCTGCATCCAGGGATTGCAAGAAAATTCGACTGTCTCAGACCCTACAAATAAATATGTGAAGGAAGAAAACTCCCCTAAAAATCTGTCACCAAAATCTAGTCATCACACAGGACCTCCTGGCCAAATTCACAGTGCCTGGGTGGCCTGTAGAACCTCGAGCCAAAAATTGGTTTTAAAGTGGTCCCAGGTTGGTAGAAACCCAAGAAATCTGGCAGCAGCAAACATAAATTCTCTAGAGAAACCTGCTTTCAATATAGATCTCCAAGAAGCCCCACAGATAAATATTCAAAAAATTGAATATACCTTTAAAAGTCACAAATATACAGAAGCAAGAACCAGCAGAACCCCCCCCCCCAAAAAAAAATAGATCAGCAAAGATTTCAGATACTGGGATTACCAAACATAAATATAAAACAATTATGTTTAAAGAGACAAAAGTAGCACTTGATGAGTATGAAACAAGAAACAATTAAAAATAAGCAGATTTTGTAAATAACTAAACTTTTAAAATTAAAAGCATGTAAGATGACTGACATTTAAAACAAAAAGGATATGTTTATCAGCAGACTAGGCACTCATGAAGAGACATTTCATGAGCCTGAAGATAAAGCTGAATAAATTATTGTGAATAAAGTGGAGAAGGACGTAAATGGAATATTAAGAGAGTGAAAAAGACATGAGGATGTTGGTGATATCTGACAGACCCAGCCAGATTTCCATGAGAAAAGAAAGGTAATGGGTTAGAGACGATGTATCACAGGTGGCAAACACAAGGCCTATGGGCCATATCTGGCCCTCCACCTCGTTTTATCTGGCCCGGCACCTTATTTCCACCCGGCGGCAGTGTCGAGCTCCTTGCCCCTAGTTAAGGAGTTACATTCGGCCCTTTGAAGGCAACCACGAGGCTGATGTGGCCCCTGGTGAAAATGAATTTGACATCCCTGCAGTATATGAAGAGACAATGGCTGGGCATTTTCTAGAAGTGATGAAAAACATCCATGAAAAGACACAGAAGATCCAACACATCCAGAACAGATTCTTTAAAAGACCTTCACAACTAACACAGCACAGAGACACCACAGAACACTAAAGATAATGGGGTCTGAAAAGCAGCCAGAATAAAGACAGACTCCCTACAAAAGAACAACATTTAGCTGATTTCTCAGGAGTTATAATGCAAGCCAAGAACCAAAGGAATAATATTTTCCTGTGATGAAAGAAAAATAAATGTCAATCTAGCATTCATAGAGACTAAGAAAACATCTTAGTAAGGAGGACAAAATAAATACATCATGGAAAGAGTATTCCGGACAGAGGGAACAGAAAGTACAAACGCCTGGAGATGAGGACACGCTTGGGATATTGGGGAAGGGCAGTATGACGGAGGCAGAGTGAATGAAGAGGAGTGCCAGGAGCCGGGACAGAGGACACCCTGGGGGCAGATTACACGGGCATTTAAAGCTAATTTTGAGAACCTGCATTTCTCCACTGGGAAGTCGGGGCGGGGCCAATAGGCCACAGGAGCTGAGCCCATATCACTGAGTGTCCGGACCTCAGTTGGACGCCTGATGCAGAGAAGCCTCAGGCATCCACTTTGTGTTCTAACTAGCTGTCATTAAAGCATCTTTCAACTTTGAAATCTTATTCAAGCAGAACAGTGATAGAAGAATTATGGTTAATTATTATGCAACTGACCATCCTTTATTAAGATATGTTTCAAAACAGTAACCACCAAGAAGAGTTATAAGGAATTCCACAATCAAAGCAAGTCCCCTGCTTCTCCAGATTTTTATCAGCCATGCTATTCTAGCAGACTTCAATTCCTTTAAGGGAATTTTGGGGCTAAAAAGTAATGCATGCTGTTCACCTTCTAGTCTACAAAACTGTATGTTAAATAGGTCCTTGGGGTGTGATATTCAAAGGCCAGTATCTGATGGCTAGGTACATTTGCTGAAGTTGTAACTAGCTTCACAAATGGTTTTTCTATTAATCTAAGTAATAGAATGACTTGTTCAATTCTCACTGATAATACTAAGGTTTTGTGTTGTTTTGGGTTGGTTCTTTTTTTTTCTGCAATGTACATGTATTTATCACATACATTTTCTGCAGGATGGCTTTGGCATTTCAGTGTCGAGTTCTCTGTTACAGAAATACATACTATATTCTGGGCGAGTTGATCAAGGGATCTCCCAGAAGAAGGGTGTGCAATGGTATCTCCTTGCTCATCATCTTAGGTTCATGCTGGGAAACAGAACTCTACAACCCAGCCCCACTTTGCCCATGTCTTCCATCATTTCCCATCTATAACTCTCATCTCTAAGCAACCCTTTCCTTGCCTCAGCTATATTGCAATTTGTTACTAGGGCTTGTTCCCTTGTCCTAGATGCTCTCCACACTCTCTCTTTGCATCGACCCAAAACATTAATTTTCACTGCCATTTCAAACACTTCCATAAAGCCTTCTGCACGTAATTGTGTGTTTACCACAAAAGGGAATGTTTCTCAGGAGGAGACAATTAGTCACAGGAATCCCTCAGAACAAGTATCTCTGTACTGGCTGTGAAGTATTCAGATTGAATCTCCCCCGACCTCATAAATTACCATGAAAGAGATTGTGATCAAAATCAGTTACCAGCTTAAATTCTCATTTTCTTTTTTGCATAATACAAGTATAGGACACACACCCTGTTCATCGCGGCTGTTGGCTAAAGACTAGCAGGTCACCCACCTTTGCTTCATGCGCTGCCCACAATATTGTCGGCCCAGACCTCGGCCATCAGAGTGCGTAACCCCTCAGCAAGGCACCTGCCAAGGGGACAAAGCTGTGCTCCCTACCAACCACAAAGTGCCCACCTTTTCTCTTGTCTGAAGAGATGGGAGTGATTTACGGCAAAAATAATAATGGCTCACATTTATCAGAGGCTTACCACATTCTAGATTCCATCCTCAGTGCTTTCTGGGTAGTCATTCATTTAAAATTCTAACAACTACAGGGTAGGTACTGTCACTGTCCCTGGTTATAGACAGGGAAACTGAGGCACAGTGAACTTGCCCAGTGACTTGCCCAGTCTCACAGCTAGGATGTGGCCAGGTCTTGATTGAAACCTGGTCCATCTGTTGGGCTCTGGAGTTCACATTGTTAATCCCAATTTCATACATGCAACTACAAAGGGCCTACTGTACTAACCTATCCATTCCTCCACGGGACCAGAGGAGGTAAAAATGTCTTCTCTGCAATTTTTAAAAAGAAGAAGAAGAAGATGAGAGAGTACAGCAGATTTAAGAGTGTAGTCCAGGGAGCCAGACGAGCCTAAGTTATCGTCCCAGCTCTTTTAATTATGAAACCTCAGGCGAATTACTTAATCTCCCTAAGCCTCAATTTCCTCATCTGTAAATTGGAGATAATTACACCTTCTACCACTGCTGATGAGTGGCAGAAGTCAGATTCAACCCCATAATCTTTCCATAACACCATGGTGCCACATCCTCCAAAAGATTATAATCTTGCAAAACTGTGGGAAATACCAGTGCTTCCCTGCTGTAGGCTGGTTTGGAGGCAAGAATACCTCCAACCAGAACCTCCTGGCCCCATGACATCTACAAAGTCTGGGGTTCTGGTTAATCAGCATGCCATCACACAAGACACACTAGACAACGAAGAAGGCCATTCTTGTCTTCACGAACAGCTCCATCGGCTAAAGGAACGTTCTCAGGGCCACTCCCACACAGTCCCCTGTACCAAAGGCGATGCCGTCATACATGAGAATTACCAGCAACAGGAGCACCGGGTCTCCTTTGCTCAGAACACACTCCCTTCTACACACAGCAAAACACCACATTCTTAAATAGAGTGTGCATCCCCAAACCTCCTAGAGCAACCTCATTCTATAGGGATAGGGCCTTTCAGTCCTCCCACCCTGGAGCTGCAGAGTGCCTCCTTCCTCACTCCTGGGAACTGGGCAGAGGCTCGGCTCAGAGCCTGTGAAGATGACTCACCGCCCGGGAAGTACCTCCTGCTCTCATCAGCCGGCGCGGTTCCTCAGTGGAATGCTGCGAAGTCCTTCCGTACGCTCACCTCGGCAGCACCAAGTAACACAGTTTATACAATGAAGGTGAAAAATTAAAATGAAAAAAACTCTCTAGAATCCAAGGAATGTATCAAACCAACAATGCCTATGTGAGGGATCTGACATCATGGCTTATACTTTGAGACTTTTCAAATGTTTTGTAAAATAGTACTACTATTGCTATTTTGTCTTGTTTTGTTTTGTTTTAAGTAGCACAGGCAACATGTAGTCTGGATTGGAAGAGACACAAAGTCCGTCATTCCTGATCTATTTCATGATCATCGGGATTATGCCCCCAATAAAAATAAATGGGACAGACACCTAGAATATTCTGTTACTGTGGGAGGACAGGGTCATCCCTTTCCATAGGCACACAAGGTCAGGCACATCTCGTCTCCTAGTAGACGTCCTCAAGGATCCATCTCCCACTGACCCAAAGTCACGGATGTGCCCTGCCTTTCCACTCCTCAGCAGTAAATTTCATCTGTGCATGGGGTCTCCTCTTAAACTTATTTTGATCAAAGAGTGCCTTTTCATGCTAGTATTTCAAGTCTGGTAAACAGCCCATATTCCATATCCACTACCCTCCCTCCTTCCTAATTTTCATTGTTCTCTGATTAGGAGGTTGGCTATCTTTAGAGTCTGGCATCTACTCCTTTTCCACCTGTCATTTAAAGTTGCTCCTCTCTGCCTTTTCTCCTGCCCTTTACTGAAATTCAGTAACTAAAACAAGGGCAACATAAATTTATGTTCCCAACACTCTTACTGATTTTTAAAAATCCAAGTTAAAATGTTAAGGTGAGCCTTTTTGCCTCCTTGCACTCGAGAGAGCAAGATGGGTCACCAGCAGCTCTCCTGGAGACAGCAGAGAAAATCTGGCCAAGGTTTTCTTTCTTGCCGCATCTGCTCACACCGGAAACACAGCCTCGATGTGCGCCGCCAGTGTTTCCGTCAGCGGGAAGGACACGGGCTTCGTTAAGTTGGGCTAAAATCACCTCCTCGAATGGGTCATTTAAGGCGCCTACCTCATCACAGAAACAATACTAGCTAAGTAGCTAGCTCTTTGTACATAAGACAAAATTTCAATTCTGAAAAAAAAGCTAGTGATGTTTTCACTAAAAAGGTTTGTATGCCATCTTACTAGTTAATGACTGCGTGTTACTGGTAAACAGTATTTCCTCCTCAGGAAAAGCCTCCTATAATTTATGATTTCCTCTTTCCTGATCAGAAACCTTTCAGTCCTGAAGTGAAACACAACAACCAGCCCCAGGCATTCTGATGTGTAGGAAACAAATCAGAAAGACATAACACTGCTCAGTTTCACTCCGCTGCTAACAGTGCCCAGTGCTGGTAATAGCTTTGTCCACCTCCTTCACTACCGTCCACTGCAAGTGACGGGGCGACGGCAAGACCATCTGCTGTGGCATCAGCAGAGCTGCCGTCTCCCTCCGGTCAGGAGGCTGCCCTACGCATCCAGACTCTCTGAGCCTTCAGCCACTCCCAAGGGAGAGAAAATGCCTCTGCCTGTAGCTTGCCACCCCATGGACACCCCCAAAGGTCAAAGCCCGTGCATTCACTGCCTACAGTGCCAAGTGTGGCAGACCCTTCTGCGTGGCGTGGGCCCAGCTCCCACTCGGAGGTGCACAGGACCCACACCCACAGATAGGTTCCCTCGTGGGTAATCAGATTTGCAATATACTTAGGCTGTTTTGAGCTTTGCTCTTTGATAAAAATTCCCTCACCCTGCAAGTACCTCGCAGGGACCAGTGTAACTGGCTGCCTTTTCATTTGCTAATGTCCTTCTTCCGTGATGTAATGAGGGGCATTGGCTCCTTTGTTGTAACCAGGATAGTGAGGAAGAGCCATCTTGTAATGTGAGGAGATATTTTAGAATAAAGGCCTGTCATGGCAGAGGCCACAGCTTTTGCTCCGCTTCAGAGAAAAGCCATGCTGTCATCCTTATTCGTCCACCAGACTCGGTAGCCTGTGTGTATATTTTAATTCATCCATAATGACGCGGACACTGCTGGCTGGTGTCCCCATCACCAAGCACATCTGTAACCACAAAGGGAAACACCAGTGTCACACACACCTGGACGTGGGTGAAAGCACAATGGACAGTAGTCCCTGTTATCTGCAGTGGCACTTTCCATGGTTTGTCAACTGCGGTCTGAAAACAATAACTGGAAAGTTCCAGAAATAGACGATTCATCAGTTTCAAATGGATAAAATCTCTTTCCATCCCACTCTGCCCCACCCGGGACATCACCCCTTTGTCTGCCATGTCCCCAGTGTGCATGCTCCCCACCCCATCATCACGTAGCAGCCACCCAGGTCACAGATCCGCTGTTGCATTATCACAGAGCTTGTGTTCAAGTGACACTTATTTTACTTAATAATGGCCCCAAAGCACAAGAGTAGCAATGCTGGCAATTCAGATAAGCCAAAGAGAAGCAGTGAGGTGCTTCCTTTGAGTGAAAAGGGTGTATGTACAGGAAAAAAGATAGCCTGTACAGGGTTCGGTACCACGCGTTGTTTCAGGCATCCACTCCCACAGGCGAGGGGAACGACTGCACACTTTCCGCCTGTGGACCTATCACATTTCTCATCCATCACGATCACTCTGCTCTACACCACCACAGATCCCCCAAACGGCTGCGAAACCACTTTCCTGGAACACCATCAACATATTTAAAAACGACCACAGTCCTGAAGAGGAATTTTTCCATCTTCCATGACTTAAGATCAGTTCTGAACTTACGGTATGTTTTTTATCTCCTATCATGGCTTACGGATAAAATACTATGAGAACCTTATGTTTTCTTTGGATGATTATTTTGTTTTTAAACTTCTCTCCCACCCACCCCACCCCCAATCTAAGAGCAAAAGGTGTTGAAAATCACTTGCTATGACTAAATATACCCAGAACAAATCACAAATTTAAAACCACCAATGACCAACACCCCAATTTGCCTTTCCTCCTAGGATGGGGGGTTCCTACAATGGGCTCCCTTCCAAATGGCACAGTGTGCATGCTTTCAGGAGCTGGGAACAGACCATCCTAGAGGCTACAAAGAAGGCCTTATTGACATGCCAGGCATGCATGGCCAGGGATGCAGCACTTCCTTAGGCTTCAATCCTGGACAAAGAAGGAAAGTATAAAGAATGATTACCGACTGGGGATCAGGGAGGGGGATTAGGGGAAAGCCTGTACTGTATGATACTTAAAGAGACAAGTGTACTCCCTGAAGCAACCTGGCAAAATGTAATACCATATTTCTGTTGTGCAAAAAGTTTCAACTCATTGAGAGGAAATCTTAGGAATGAGAGCTGAGAAGAGCCAAGCCGATGACAGTCCTCTCCTCCCCAGCACCACAGTTCTCTCCCCTTGGTGTTCTGGGTGGCCCTGAAGGTGCCTTCAGATCTGGCTTTGATGAGGCTCTGGCAATTGTTTTAGATTTTTATTTATTGATTTGAGAGAGAGAGAGAGATTGATTTGTTGTCCCACTCATTTATGCATTCAGTGGTTGCTTCTTATACGTACCCTGACCAGAGATCGAACCCACAACTTCTGTGTATTGGGACAACGCTCTAACCAACTGAGCTACCTGCCCAGGTCCAAGACTCTAGCAGTTTTAAAACAATAGACAAATGTCACTTTCTATACAAAACCAGAAACTCTCCTCACAGCAAAGACTTGTCCAGTCACCAGCAAAGGGGCTCCCATGCCCTTGTAGGGCCCATGCAAGGGCTCGGGATAAGCCTTTGGAAATAAAGCAGTTTTGGTCTCATGACCTCTTAGTTCTGGTATAGTCTTCCCAAAAGTTCCTCAGATGCACATTTGTGCTGAAAACACTTTTCAAAGCTGTAAATCTAGCAGAGGAATGAAGATATTACTGGTTTTATTGGGTTGCTGGATACAGAAATGGCACTTTTTACTCAGCTTCAAACTATCCTAATTGATAAACTTGGAATTTATGAAAATAAAGTACAAATTTGTTTGTAAAAGTACTCACCATGGATTTGTGTTAAATACCATGGCTGCTTCAGGCTTTTAACACACTGTTTAAAACAGTTATATAATCGTTAGCTTGCCTCCTAAGGTAATAAATACAGAGGGACCAGAACTCAGAAGGAAGGCTCAAGAACAGGCAACTGTCTCGAAGGTGCTCAGGCTCTGAGTGGACTTTTGATGCAATAAATGCTCCTATTCACAGCCTGTGTCGATGACTCACCCCACCTCTTCCCGGCATCCAGCTGGAGGGCCAAGGCCTTCACCACCATCCTCACTGACTTGCAGCCCCAGAGCAGAACGACAATCCACCCAGCACAGCATTTGGTTCTGTCGTTGCAACCAAGGTAGACTGGTAGCATCAGAAGACACGGTGCTCTCCCCTGTTATCTCCCAAAGGACACTGATTTCCCCCCGTACTTCACACATTATGTAAGTGAGTGGGTTAGTTACATTTGGGATAATGAATAACTAAAAATATATTATCCCCTAGATAAACAGCACATCCTCTACTCGTTCAAACTTATTTCAGCTTCCAAGAGGTAACGTCGGGATCTCTTCTCCCTGGATAAGGTCAAGGGCCCACATTTATCTGCCCACATATGGATGATGTTCCAGATTTAGATTCATCTTTCATTTTTCCAGTCAAAATTTCCTCATTGTTTGCCCTGACCAGTGTGGCTCAGTGGATTGAGCACTGACCAAACTGAAAGGTCACTGGTTCAATTCCCAGTCAGGGCACATGCCTGGGTTGTGGGCCAGGTCCCCAGTTGGGAGCGTGCAGGGAGCAGCTGATCGGTGTACACATCGATGTTTCTCTCCCTCTCTTCCCTCTCTCTCTAAAAATAAGTAAATAAATCTTTAAACAATTTTTCCTAATCTTTTTACATTTTCTCAATGACAACTTTCCCGTGGCAGCCTGGATTTAGCTTATTTAATTCCTTTAGGAGTCATTCCCAGTTGTCTGCCTAGTTTAAGTCCAGGCAACATTCAAAATACTTCCCTTTCCTGGTGTGAAATGCACAGGAAGAGGAGGGTTTTCTGCACTCTGTGAAAGCGCACAGAACCTCAATCCACACGCTAGAGGAAAACGAGAAGAATATTCTACCAGTGTTCTTCCTGCAGCCCCAAAGCCCAAGGTATTGGCCTTTTGCAGTCGGACTATAAAGCATCAGAGCTGTAGGGAAATAAAAAGTATCCAATCCATTGCCCTCCCTTTACAACTAATTGATCGGGAGCCCAAAGAAATCCAATAGCTTGCCCCAGGCCTAAGAAGGAAACCCCATCTCTTTTTCTTCTTCCTGTTCCAGTTCGCTAGTTCACCCGATCATTTATTAACATTTTCTCCTCAAAAGACATAATTTCCACTCTGCCCAAGTACTTACAGCGTGAAGTGACTTAAGCGTTACTCCACATAACCACGAGGGAACAGGTCGTGCCACACACACCCAATGAACTAGCCTGACTGGAGCGCGAACAGGTCAGGATCCTAAGTCCATCGTGACCACGAAATGACAGGAAGGAAAACGGTATGTGCGGCTCAAAGCCGAATGCCTCTCCCTCAAGCGAGGAACACTTTCAAAACGCCAAGAAGGTCACTGCTGCTCTGCGAGAATGTGAAAATCACAGGCTATCACAAATCACTACAAATGACACCGCGGAGAACAGACTATGAGATTATGCCACCCACACAATTTCATTATGAAAGTATTAAATGTTGGTAAGAATTCAAAAATTTGATACAGCATACGAAAAGGTATTAAACTCTATGAATGACCATGGAATTTCCTTCCACTTAATATTTTAGAAGGAATACAATTAAGGTACAGATTAGAACTGCTGTGAAAATGAGGACAGCAAAGTTGTACGAAACTGCGCAACTCCGATACGAGGAGAGGCTGGCAGTGCACTAAGACAGGAGAAAGGTGAGCAGCGTATGTTGTGCCCTTCACCTTTTCCAGGGGCAGGAGAACACTGGCCCCACGTGTGAAATATGGTAATCTACACAATGAGGAATAGTTCTCACAAGTACTTTTTCTACTTTTCATTCAAAAATGCAAAAACAAAGGTAAAATCGCACATGCTTTCACCATTTCTTTCAAAATTATGAAAGTAAGTAGAGATTGTCCCTGCCTCCAGCCCTTCAATCTACCCTCGTCCTGGCAGCCAGCTCAGGAATGGAGTTTGGGAACAGATGCTCCTCAGCCTGTTGCTCCACTCCCAGAGCCGCAACTCTCACACATGCATGCACACATGCTGTGCGCACACATGCTGCATGTGTGCATAAACATGTGTGGTACTTATGCATACGAGTGTGTGCATGCACTTGCACACATGGCATGTGTGCACAGCGCACACACATTCACATTCCAAACACACATTCACACATACACTCGCATGCACACATATGCACACATTCACACATACACATAAGATGCCCATACACCCACACACCATGCACACACATTCACACATACACATGCACACCACACCCATACATCCATATACCATACATACACATTCACACACGCATGCACACACATTCATATGTACAACACACCCATACATCCACACACCATACACACATTCACACATGCACTCACATGCACACACATTCACACATGCACATGCACAACACACCCATACATCCACACGGCACACACATTCACACACAATCGCATGCACACATATACACACATTCACATTCACATACACACAACACACCCGTACACCCACACACCATGCACACACATTCACATACACTCACATGCGCACATGCACACACATTCACACATACACATGCACACCACACCCATACATCCACACACCATACACACATTCACACAGGCACTCACATGCACACACACATTCACACATGCACATGCACAACACACCCATACATCCACACACCACACACACATTCACACACAATCACATGCACAGATATACACACATTCACATACACATACACACAACACACCCATACATCCACACATCATACATGCATACACATTCACACATATACTCATACACACACATACATACATACACACAAAATAGAGGAAAATTTAATCTTTACGAAAATAGACAAACATTCCACATATCAGTCAACTGGCTTTCTTTTAATATATTTCAGAATCTAAAAACTAAACAAGGAACAAATAGATTTTTTTTAAGTAATAGAAAAACATTCTTAAGTCATCAATCAATTACTTCATGAGTAAAGTCAAACCCAAAGATTCTTAGCTATATAGTTCTAAACTGCTAATCTATTTAAATAAGAAAACAGATAGCTCACACAGGGTTAGGAACACATACTTGTGAAACCTCTTTAAATATTCTGAGAAATAATTTGTGAATTTCCACTAACCATGGTTGGAGGGCCAGTCACAGGCAGGGTATGACTCAGACAGGCACCAGGCAGGCACCAGCCATGCAGGTCTACCCAAAACATGGAAACAAACATGGAGAGGCAGCCAAAATGGGAGACAGGAATCACGGTGCAGATTCCTCCCCCAAACACTTTTTTAAAAAACTGGTTGTAGGTGACTATTTTTTGACTCTGAATCAAATTCTGCACAAAGCAATAGACAGAAAGAGTATTGATATCAAAACACTCACTGTGCATACATGGCATCAATCTTATTGATAACATTCTGAAAATCATCACAAAGCTTCTTAGCAGGTTTCTTAGAGTCCAGACACATGGATCTTATTCAAAAGTACAGTATTTCAATAATTTGCTATATTGGCTTTGAGAAAATAATTTAACTATGTGAAATTTACTTTCATTTCCTCAAGAGCAGTTTGAGTAAATTTGCCAATTTGAGCTCTAGTCCAATCCAGTGGCTATGCAACTAACTACAGGGGAAAAAAAGAAGAAGAAACCCTATGTTTCTGGAAGCAAACAATTCTCTCTTTGATTTTATGTATTCTCACTGAATAAATTTCATTATGAGATGAAAGGCATTACCATAAATATCACACATATCAAAAGCATATGATCACTCTTCTATTTATCAAACCATATAAAAACTGTAAGCCTTTTCTTTCAAAACCCATTTCTAATGTAAAATACCCAAAGGCCTCTTCGGAGGCTGACAGCGGCACTTCTTATCCCAGCACGAAGGCTTTCCACATTGCCCAACCCTCCCTGCTGGCTCCATCGCCCACAACCCTCACCTCATGTTCCCTACGGCCCTGCCCAGGAGTAACCCACTCTTCTCCCAAATGACTTCACCCCCACCCCTCTTCGATTTTGTTACCTCCACTGGAATCCTTTGTCTCCCCATGTCTACGGTCTCCCCCCTAACAAAACTCCTCATTCTGGGCTCGTCGCAGAGTGCCCCACTCCACGCGTGCTCGCTTGCCCCAGATGGCATGTAGTCTCTGCCTGACCTCTGCATTCCCTCCAGCGCTGACTGCACTACCTTGGAAGTAGTAGAATCTCAATAAATATTTACTGAATTGAATAATCTGTTGTCTCATACCTCACTGCCAAAAAATCAATCTGTATTCCATGAATAAAAATGGTACAAGTCTAAGGCAGAAAGTTACTGCAGCCAAGTTATATCTTGAACATTTCACTTCAGTTTATTAGCTTTTTAAATTATTAATAACAAAATGTCATTAAATATATATGTGCATACATATATAATGCCTTCTAAGGTGCTTGAATCACTGCCCTTATATTATTCTTATGCCATCTCTGAAAGGTCAGAAACATTTATTTTATATATGGGAAACCAAGGACCAACCAACAAGTCTGTGATACCAACTTGGAGACCAGAGCTGTTTATGTGCTAGTGAAGGCAAGAAAAGTGGAAAATAGAAACCTTTTCCTCAAGCAGCTTGTCATTTACTTGCAGAGAAAAGATAACATGAGACAAGTGGAGCATATGTGCTTAAAGTATTTCTATGGTTTCTGTCTTAAAATAGCTTCCACTTGGCTCCCCGCAATGGTAGCTTTAGCCTCCTTGGTCGACGGCCACCACAAACACGGCTCCCCTGAGGGCTAGCTGTGAGAGCCAGGGACTAAGAATGATGGGCAGGGTGTCCTCGAGCACTGTGCCTGGCACACTCTGCAAGTGCTGTGGGAATTCCAGGGACAATGTACCAAGGTGGTCCCAGAAGGCCATAAAGAGAAAGCATGACTCAAGCTGGCAGTTGAAAGAAACACAAAATTTGAAACGGTGACCAGGAAAATAGGAAGGAGAACGCAGGAGCAAGGCATGGAGGCAGCCACAAGCAGAGGGCGCAACCGTCGAAATGGCACAAAACTCAGCTGCCAGTCAATGAGGTCAGGACCCAGACCACAGCCGTCAGGTCCTGAGATCCAGCCAGACACCGTTCTCTGCACACAACTGGGAGGCTCTGGTTCCGCCCTCTTCGACTGCCCCTTCAGCCATTTCCCCGGATAAACTAGTCTGGTCTACAGGAGGAATGCGTATGTACCAATATCTTTTTAAAGCTTAATCCCAGTTTACTATAAAAATATGTGAAATTCAGAAAAGTAAAGAGAAAAAATTCAACAACCATCTCTATTACAGTCCAATCACATTTCCTTCAACATTTATTCAACAATTATAGTATTTACTAGGGCCTGCCACGTACCAGACACTTTCCTAGGCTTTTTGGATATATCAGTGGGTAAACTAGACCAAAAAAACTTCTGCTCTTCTACAACTTATATTCCATCAGTAGAAAAAGACAATAAGCAATAATGAACAAGGAAACTGTACGTATTTGTTACAAAGTGGTAAGTATAACCACTTGGAGTGGTTAGGAGTGGTGGTGGTTAGGAGTGCTGAGGAGCAGAGCAGGGTAAGGCCACTGGAAGTGCACGGGGGTACAAGCCGTGATTTCAGCTGGGCAGTCCAGGTGGGCTTGACTGAGAATGTAGCATTACCAAATTGAGATCATACTGCTTCATAGGCTCCCCCCACCACTTATTAGATGGTATTTCCCATGCCATTTAAATATTCTTTTGCAATATGATTTTTAATAACTGCAGAGAACTCCATCTCATGAAGGTACCATAATTAACTTCATCCTTCTGGTCTATGGGTCAATTAGACTCTCTCCCTTTTTTAGCTATTACAAATGCTGCTTCTATTTCCCCCAAAGAAACATAGAGAAGCGAAATTACATAGAACTGGATACAAATAAGGCTGAGGCTCACGGTGTATACTTTAACAGCACAGGACAGCAATATCTTAAAGCATATAAAGCTCAGACTGTTCTTCCTCTCTTCCTGTCAAGGTTCCTGCCACCCACGCCTGACCATCTTTTCATCAGGCTCACAGAAGTGCTCTGGCTTCCCCATCTCTCTACCATTGGCAACTCCATATATCAGAGAGGAACTCTTCCCTAGACACCTACCTAGTACAGTGTCCAATATAGATATAGCAGGGCATGCAGTATCCACTTGATTGATAAATGAACAAAAAAAATGAATGAGCACTCAAAAGATGCTCTGGCTTTCATACAGCTGGGAGATACTTAGAAATATTCCCTCCCCCTAAGGCTTCCTTCCACCAAGAGAAGTGAGTCACGCCTCAGACACAGTCAGCATCTTCCTAACAGGACTCCTTCAATGTCTTCAGGATACTGGAAACAGTCATATGACCTGGCCAGCTAAAGAATACTATTCGCCATCTAAATAAAATGCTGAACAGCACACAGAGACTATGCAGAAAACACTTCTACTACTTCCCCCTTTCTAGTTACTTAAAGATGACAACTACATAATTTCTTACTCTCAAAACACAAATGAGAAGTCTATCTTCTAATAGTTCATAAAGCACCATTCATCCTAAATTCCAAACATGGCATTATTAAACTGCTACTCTCATAAAAATAGAAATAAGACACTCACACTGTCACGTAAAGAAGGAAAGAAGCCTTAAATAACATGCATACACTTGACAAGCAAGAAAATACTGCATTCAGAAGAGCAAAGAAAGAACGGGACACGTCAGTTATTTACCACTTAAGCTGGTACATCATGCGATCACTCTATTGAGCAATAATAGTTTCATTGTTGAAGCAGCGGGAGCTGAGTTGTCAGCACTGTATTTCATTGTTAGAATAACATCCTTAAAATCCTCCTTTTGAAAGTCCACTTGCAGAAGTTGAAAGTGAATCTAGAAAGCCATCTCAAAATATTTCCTCATTTATAATGTAGCCTTAGAAAGAACAAGAGGCAAATGTCCTTTTAATACTCACCAGCAGTGAGAACACACACCGTGGAGTGACTACGGTCCTTTCTGTGAATAACCCACGTGGCCACTCATTTACTGCACCAAAAGAGGCCTTAGACGCAAGAACGAAGGTGAGATGGATTTCAGAGTCTTTGATGGGTTTCTCGCTTTAAGTATTTGAGCTACACAATTACTGTACCTTCACAACCATCCTGACTGTGCTTGGCTGTGATGCTGAAAATAGAGAGGGTGAGGATGCTAACCTCAGCAAACAACTATTTGAGGAAGTTGAGTTTAGGTGAGAGGTACAGTCAAGAGATAAGAATCTGGGTGTTGCCAATAAGACACTTCAAATCATAGAACTATCTCAGCGGTGAATGCCTATGATAGTCATCCTCCCTCTGACTGCAACTGGAAACTCTGGAAAAACTACAAAAAGCTGAGAACTGTGAAAAGAAAACAAAAGCGGGCAGATTGTGCCTACAGTAGTTAAAACAGTATGTACCAGCATAAGGACAGAGAGATACATGAATAAGTGGAATAAAATAAAGAGCCCAGGAATAAACCCTCCCATATACAGTCAAATGATTTTTGACAAGAGTGCCAAGACCATTCAGTGGGGGAAAGGACAGTCTTTTCAACAGATGGTGCAGGGAAAACTGGATGGTCATGTGCAGAAGAATGAAGTTGCACCCTTACCTAACGCCCTATACAAAAATTAACTCAAAAATGTATCGAAGACCTAAAACTATAAAATTCTTAGAAAACATAGGACAAAGCTTCATGATATTGGATAGGGCAATGATTTCTTAGATGGGATACCAAAGGTACAGGCAACAAAAGAAAATATAGACAGACTGGATTTCATGAAGAATTTAAATCTGGTGCACCAAAAGACAGTTATCAACAGTGGTAAAAGGCACCCACAGAATAGGAGGAAATATTTGCAAATCACATATCTGATAAGGAATTAATATTTAGAATATACAGAAAACTCCTAAAACTCAACAATAGCAACAACAATGAAAACCTGATCCAAAAATGGGCTAAAAACTTGAATAGTTACTTCTCTAAGCAAGACATAAGATGGCAAATAAGCTCATAAAAAGATGCTCACATCACGGATCATTAGGGAAATACAAATCAAAACTACAATAAGACACCACCTCACATCTGTTAGGATGGCTGCTGTCCAAAAAAAAAAAAAAAACCAACCAGAAAATAACAAGTGTTTGTGAAGATGTGGAGAAATTGAAACCCTTGTGCACTGTTAGTGGAACATAAAATAGTGTGCCTAGAAAAGAGTGTGTTGGTTTCTCAGAAAACTAAAATACAACAGAATTCCCACATGATCCAGCATTTCCATTTATGAATATATACATAAAAGAACTGAAATTGGGGTCTTGAGGAGGTATTTGTACACCCATGTTCATAGCAGCATTATCCTCAGTACCTAAAATGTAGAAGCAACTCAAGTATCCATAGATAGAGGAACAGATCAACAAAATGTATATACATATGATGAAATATTATTTAGCCTGAAAAAGGAAGTCTATTCTGAAATATAGGAGAACATGAATGAACCTTGAAAACATTATCCTAAGTGAAATAAGTCAGTCACTAAAAAAGATAGCTACTGTACGATTCCACTTATATAAGACACTTGGAGTAGTTAAAACCATAGAGGCAGAAAGTAGAGCGGGGGGGGGGGGGGGTTCCAGGGACTGGGGGAAATGCGGAGTCATCATCTAATGGGTAAAGAGTTCCAGTTTTGTCGGATAAAAAAATTTCAGTTTTGCAAGATGGAAAGAGCTATGGGGGTGGATGGTGGTGATGGCCGCACAGCATTATTAATGCATTTAATACGACTGAATTATTATACTTAAAATGGTTAAGATGGTAAATTTTATGTTATGTGTATTGTACAATAAAAAAATGGGGAAAAAGTAGAGTGTAGAAAGGAGGCAAAATTTGGAAAAGTGACCTGCAAATGGTTAATGCTCCTCCCACTCCCTCTCCCTCACCCACTCCCTCTCCCTCACCCACTCCCTCTCTCTTGGCTTTGCCCAGGGGTAGGCCCCATTCACAGAAGTGCACAGTCAGACAGATTTCCAAAAGCAAACGCATCTATCCCTCTTCTGTGAATCAAAAAGTGTGAGTGAACCACAGAGAGGAGAGAGCTAGAGAAGGGGATCCTCTACTTCTGTGCATGAACCCAGCCAAGTCTCAAGTTCACCCCTGGTTTGCACGTGTCAGGACAGACCTAGAACAGAAAGCAGAGCCTTGGAAATCTCAACTGTGTTAAAACCTCCATTCAGAGAGGGTGGAGACAGAGTGGGGCCTATACCGAGCCATGTGGATTGCTAAAACAGAAACACCAACATTCTCCAGGATTACAAAAGGACCCAGAGTTTACACAACATAACGTTCAGGACAATGCAAAATTACTCAACGTAGAAAGAACCGAGGAAACGTGAACAGCTCCCAAGGGAAAAGATAATCAATAGATGCCAACTCAACATGACTAAGATGACAGAATATTCCAGCAAAGGCTTTAAAGCAACTAATATAGTTATGTTCTGTGAGGTAAGTACTGTTAAAATCAATGAAAAGCTGGGTGCTCCCAGCAGGGAAACAAACTATAAATAAGAACTAAATGGAAATTATAGAACTGAAAACTAGTATACCTTTAATCAAAAACTCATAGGGCCCTTGCAAAAGCAGAATGGAGATGAAAGAGGAAAACTCAGTAAACTTGAAGATCAATAGACATTACCAAATAGGAAGAAGAGAGATAACAACACAAAAGAGTAATATAAAAAAATACAGCCCCAGGAAACTGTGGAAGAACATTAAAGATCTAATAGACATCATTGTTGTATAAAAAGGAGCAAAAAAATGGAATTAAGACCAAAAATAAATATCTGAAGAAATAAAATCATGAAACTAGATAAGAAGATCTGTCAAGTAAGTGAAGAGAGAGAAGAAGCGACACAACAACTGAGCCTGGGGATGTCCAGTGTGAGACATTGGCAAGAGGAAGAGAAACCACCAACAGTGACAGGAGTAAAAAGAGAACGAGAACTGAGAAGCCGGGTCCTGGCCTCAGGGAAGAAAATCAAGAAGAAAAGGCTAGAGGATTGTGTCAAATGCTACTGATGAACCAAGCATGATAAAGGATTGAGAACCAGCCATTAGATTTGATACTGGTAAAAGTTATCAGTGATCTTGGAGAGAACTGTTTGGCAAAGTGGCAGGGACCAAAGCCAAACTAATTAAGATGGAAGGAAGGAAGGGAGGGAGGGGTGTAGGTATTCTTTTGAAAGTTTTACAGTAAAGGGGAGGAGAAAGGAGTGGTAGCTACAGCCTAGTGAGTTCAAGAGTACATATTTTAAGATAAAAGGTATTGCTGGACACTGATATTACTGACCCAGGAAAGAGGAAAAATCAATGATGCAGGAAGAAAAAGATGAACTTTAAAGGCCACCCTTGAGTAGTGAGAGGAGACAGAATCCAGAGCAAGACGCAGCCCAGACCTTGGACAGGGCCTGGCTGAATAGGATGGTTTAGCAGGGCAAAGTCAGAGTCCAGAAGTATAGATGGGATGGGCTTGTAGTTTCTGCATTGAAAGGATATAGTCACTGTCTTCAAAGTGTTTTCACTTCATCAGTGAAACAAAAGGCAAGATCACCAAAGATAGTAAGGATAGTTGGAGGTTAAAGGAGAAAAGGTGTGAAAAGTCATTTTGAAGCATGAGAATATGTGGATGGGGGAACGTGCTGTGCAGAATTCAGCATGGAAACAGGTAGGATTCCTCTGTGGGAAATGTTATGGTACAGATGACTGGAATTTTCAAATCGTCTGAAAAACATCACACCCCACTAAATACTGCTCAGCTACAATACAAACACATTTCCTAAGTCATTTCCTCTGGAACTAGTCCCAAATGTTAGACAATCACTTTAACTTAAAAACCCAATAATCAGGGGCAAAGGGATGGACAGGAGGTAGAAAAAGGTCTCTGTATATTTGCTTTGTGGCCTGAGATCGGATGGTGAGAATCAGTGTGAAATAGTGAAACCTAGCCAATAGATGAAGGTCAGAAAAGGGAGAGGGAAACTCCCGACTGGCACTGGTTATTCATCAGATATGACAACCAGTGACATGCAAAAACCATTCGAGAAGCCACAGAAAAGGGTAGCCCACCTTTAGAAGTCTTGTCTTATGTTGCCCTCACAGTTGAGCAATCACTAATGATGTTTGACATGGGTGCAAATCAGGCACCCAACAGAGAAGGTAAATAAGCTGAAGGAATATTCCTATGTCCCCAGCTTATTAAGAAAACGAGATCCAAGACTAAAGGCGCCCAGGGAAAGGTCAAAAAAAGGAGCCGTAACTGAAAGGACTCGGAGGTAGCCAAGAGGAATAAAAGGGAATTCCTGGAATGTAACGAATCAAAAATCTTAAAAACATTTTTTTTTAAAAAGAAGAAATTCTGTACCCATTGATCCATGAAAAAGAGCTCTCCAGAATATGAAGATACTATATATTATAGATGACCAAGAGCCTCATGGATGTTATGCAATCAGTACCACAGGAAATAAACTTCATCGAGTCCTGAAAAACAGTAGTTGTTATTCTAGATACTAGAACTCGGAAACATAAGGAAGATCAAGACCACTGCAAAGCCATAAAAACATTTCCAACAGTGTACTCCACATACACACCAATCTCACCTTAAAATTCAGAGGAGGACACTGTTTGAGAATGTTGATCGAATGGCCCCGGGGCCATCTTTAAACTCTAAAAAGCTACGATTCTTGCTTCTTCTCTTTAAATATGGTCTCATTTTAGCGTGACCGCATGTATGAAATCTAACGAGCACTAGGGGGACTGAGGTTCCTGTGCACACAGGTGGGCGCCGGCAGCACCCGCTATGGTCCCAGGCCATCATGCACCCCTGCACACCCTCCCTGAGCTCCCTACCCCCAAGCAGACTCTGGGGCCTGATCCTCTGATAAGCAAAAGGTACGCTTATATCCTGATAGTAAGAGAAGACAGCAGCAAGGTGGGGTCAGAGGCCTGGCTCCAGACAGGGCTTTGTGTTTCCTTCTATACAAATCACGTCAAATTGCCTGAAAGCAGCTCCTCACCTACTAAAACGAGGGAGATGGACAAAAATCACTGACATTTCAGAAATGTAAGGGGTCCCACACTGCAATTTAGGTTTAATTAAATTCATTTACTGCCATACACAGAACACCTTTCAGATCCAAACTTCTAAAAATAACAGCCACAATGACAAGCACGTTTTGTTATGAAAATTCACTTGCAAATCAGTTATTTGAAACCTGAAAGGTACTTCGCCATAGAAATAATGTTATTAGAGATACCTGCGGTTCCACGTCAGCCCACAAAACCTTATTTAATGTATAAAACACCTGAATACAGCACAATGACAATGATATCCCAGCCCACTGGGATGCAAAAGAAGCATCTCTCCCCTCCCTATAAAGTCCCCCGCTACCCCTGCCAAGCCACCACCATCAGGAGGAAAGAGATTCTCAGACAAAAAGAAGAAAGCGAGAATGAGAACAGAAATGAAATGGAAAGATAGGTATTGGGTGGGTGTGGGGAGCTGAGGCAAAGAATGAGGACTAGCCCAGCAAACCTGTAAGAGCAGAGCAAGCAGAGGGGAGCAGAGAGAGAGAAGCCATTTGCCCCCCGCCCCCTGCCACACACACACTCATCCTCAACCCCACTAGTGGCTCCTTTATCACAGCAGACCCGTTTCCCCCAACACCACAGCCACATTATATGGAAACACTGGTCACTGGGAAGGAGAGGGGTCAGAGATGGGGCAGGGCACAGCCACTGGGACCACCCCAGATGCATGGTGATTCTGTACACAAATCATCCACAATCCGGAAGTTAAAAGGGCATTTCCAAGAACACAATTTGGCACTTCCCATTGCCCCTGTGCCCAGGGTGACTAATCTCACCCCTTACAGCACCCCACCTGCCCTGGATGGGGCTTCAAGTTCCGGTCTGCCCCTCCCACTCCTCCCATCTCCACCCTCCACCCAACCGATATTAGGCTGGGCAAGAGGCTCAGCCTGTGTGCTGGGCACCATGCTTAAAGGGCCCTGCACACACCTCCTCCAGCCACACGTGCCAAGGAGCCAGGAGCTCACAGAGCCCTAGGATGCACCTACCTGGACCCCACCCCATCTTCCAGACCACACCACAGGTCTGTGGGGCCGGCTCCAGCACCTGCCTGGTCCAGTCTCTCAAAGGTGGAACACACCTCCCGTTTGTACAAGGGAGGCTGTTTGCAGAGGGTACGGCCAGACTTGGGACCTGGGGCCAGGAGTGTCTATATGTACCACGGGGAGACTCCAGGCAAGAAACTTGAGGAGCCTGGGAATCCTAAATTGAAGTCTAGCTGTCCAGGATGACAGGAAGATGTATTTATCAAGACAGGAGGATAGAACTGGATTTACATAAAAGTTAACTTATAACTTTGAAATTCTTACTTAGTTTTGGGGGCTATTATGCTAAATGAAATAAGCCAGACAGAGAAGGACAAATACTGTATGATTTTACTATATGTGGGATCTAAAGTACAAAATAAACAAAATGGATGAAATAGAAACAGACTCATAGATACAGAAAACAGATTGATGGTCTACAGAGGGGAGGAGGGTTGGGGGCAATGGGTGAAAAGGGTGAAAGGACTGAGAAGCACAAACTGGTAGTTACGTGGTGGTCACGGGGATGTGAAGTACAGCACAGGGAATACAGTCATATTAATAACACTGCAGTAACTAAGTGAGGGGCCGAGTGGGTACTCGAAATAACCACTACACTGTACATCTGAAACTAATACAGAATAATATTGAATGCAAACTATAATTGAAACAAAATTTTTCATGAAGTATTTATTTAGAAACATGGTGTGGAAGTCTCCATGTGTATTCCTGCCCCAAGCCCAGCAACTGTTAGAGGCAGGATGTCTTTCCTCTCCCTGCATTTGGCCACCAGGCCATGTGCAGGGCAGGCGGGGGGGCGGGGGGTTGTCTACCCAACAAGTCTGCTAATGAGCTGGCAAGCTAACTTCCCTTCCTAGGAGCTCTTTTTAATTAGAAATAAAATGGCTCCCAGCACAGAAGGTTCCCCAAATTTCCCCCCCACTGGGGACACTTCCCTTTGCCACACACTTCACCAGTAAGGTCAAAGATGACCCCAGTCGACCCCAGTCACTGCCACACCCCTGGGACTTGCAGCCTCCCCGCTGCTGCTTCTCCTGAAGAACAGCACTCACTAACCACACAGGGTTGTGAAGCCCACAGGTTATGGTGTTTCCATGTGAAACAATGTTCAAGAAAAATCCATCTAAACCACAAGTAAGTCACAGATGATACAGGTCTCAGGTTACTCACCTCCATGGGAGCCGGGGCCACGACACAGCACAGCCTGAGAGAAGCTGCTGATCTGGGACAGGCTGCCTGCCCACGCTGGAGACCTGGGTGCAAGCAGCCTTTCCGGCAGGCACAGATAAGGGGTAACACAATCCTGTGGTGCATCTGAAGGCAGGGTGCTGCAGCGGGAGCCCCACCGGTATGGACACCCAGCAACACACAAATGTTTCGGAAATCCCTAAAATCTGTGCTTATTGCCACCTGGCTCAGTGTGCTGCAGCCCTTTATCCAGTGAAGAGCAGGTAGGCCAAGTTCGCCCTGAGCACAGCATCCCTTTAAACAACCCTGGGAAAACTGACTTGCTGTGAGAGACAGGACGAACAGGATAACTAACAAACAGCCGTGTTCTGTAGCAGGACTGTAACCGAGCTAACGTCAGATCAGGATATGTGATTGGAGCTGTGCTATAGTTCAATCTCTGCCATGCAATTTACACTTAGTCAGGCCTGCAATGATTTATGATAAATTCTACCAGCTCTGTGCATCCTGACCTTTACCCTACTTTGGTCACTCACAATCCTTCTGATCGGTAATCCTGCCTGCTCAGGTCATGAAGGTTAGGTGGACGTGCCCTGGCCGCCTCCCACGGCTGAGGGGCCTGTCATTTTCGCACTTTACTAATCAGACCCCACTCCAGAAATGGGTTTCAAAAAGTAGAAACAAAATAAAAAGGCCTGACAATTGAAAAACTATTAGAATTACTAAGAATTTGGTAATATGTCAAATTCTTTTTTTTAAGGCCTTTATATATACCAACAACAGCCATTTAGAAAAGAGTCTGGAGTAGGATATAAGATCCCTTTTATATGAAAAATAAAAATAACCACCTAGAAGTGAACATGAAAAAAATTGCAAACAAATAGCATTGAAGCAACTGGTTAAGATTTGGGGAAAAATAATAGTAATAAATAAGATCGAACAATGACAAGACATGGAACCATAAAACTATGAGAAGAAAATGCCAGCAAACACTTATAGCATCTTGACACAAGACAAGAATTCCGTGTCAGTCCTGCTGGGGTGACACTCCACAGTCCCCGTGAGCTCTCCTCCTCTTGCCACAGCCCTGGGACCCAGGGTCTCCCTGGCACACTGTCTCCTGCTAAGCCTGGGAAGACAATGAGGCTTAAGCAGCAAGGTCCCTCCCTGACACCAGCCCTGCGAGGGCACAGCGCCCTGGGCAGAAGGAGAGGCCAGGCTCCCATCCGGAAGCCTTACCAGGTTAGCTTTTCTGGTCAACTGCCCAAGGAGAGCTCCCAAGGAAAAAGGGGGCTTGATTCTCCAAAGCGTCAGTGATTTCTTGTGATTGCTTTTCTCATTATAAATATGCACTTTTGCATCTAATTCTGTAACTCAAAATGGAATGGTTTTTTTTTTTCTTAAAAAGAAAGCCAAAACTGCCTAAGCATCAGGCCCGCAAAACCTGGGCCCATCCCGGCGTGCACACTTCTGCTGTGGCCCAGCATGCACAAGTGTTACACGACCCATGCAGCAAGCTTCGGAGGCAGTGCTCAGTAAGCGTTCATCTTACAACCACGTTTATAACACACACATTCATGTAAAAGCACAACCTTTGAAATTAGACAGGCCCCTTTAAGCCGAAGTTCCCTTTTCTATAAAATAAGGATTATAATACCTTGCAAGTTGGGAAGAACTTGATGAGATTAGGTTGGAAAAATGCTCAGAACTATACCAAACACAAGGTAGTAAAAATTTAAACAGAAAGAAGGTCTGGAAAATACATGTATAAAGTGGTTATTTCCAGGTGGCAAGATGAGACTTTTTATTTTCTTTTGTTTATTTGTATTCCCTAATCTCTCTGCAATAAGCATGCATTATTTGAGAAAAAGGAGGGGAAAAGTTATTTGGGGATGATCCTAATTAGTATTAACTAGTTTTTAGCGTTAAATAGCTCTATAAAAACAGCAGCTTCCAAGTAAACTGCCCAGACTTGGGAGCTGACCCATCACGCTGTCCTGTGGGACTGAACGAGCTGCCGATGGGCTGGGACCAGAGGTGCGGGCCTGGGTATAGATCCTGGCTGGTCCTTGACCATCACCATTGCAGAGCCCAGTGTTGCCTCAAATGGAGAAGTGAGAGAGAAGGTGTTCAGCCTACCAGCCCCTCACCTTCCCAGGCAATGGGACCTAACACGAACCACATGCCCCCAGGGAACTCAGAACAAGACTGTTTGTGGTGATGACATCAGCTGGTAACTCTTCTTACTCAAATATTCCTCATCCGCAATTCTCAGTAGCTGAGATTTCTCAATCTGATAGGTGTGATCTTTCAGTGAAGGATGTTTCATGACAAGGCTAACTCTGATGTACCCGAGAGATATGTCAGGGCTCAAGTCCTATTTCTGCCAGTTAATAGCTTTACAACCGAATCACTCAGCTTCACTGAAGCTGTTTTGATCACCCATACTGCTTGGATAGCAGTATCTACCTGTACGCAGACACCAAAAGGATCAGGTGCAAACATGCTCAGGCAAAGTGTCCTGCAAAGGTAGAGACCACAGTGATGACACCCGTTAGCCATGCACGACAAAGGCAAGAGGACCCCGGTTCTCCTCCTCAGGTAAACCAACCTGGGCTAACGGAGGAAGTTTCAACGCCATTTCATGCTCCACCCAGGGCAGGAGAAGATGCACAAGAAAGCCCCAGAAACGAAGGGCAACAAAGAGAGTGTGAAACTATTGGAACCCAGAGGCCACCCAGGGGAGAGGGTCTCTATGTCAGTCAGGCTTGATAACAGGGCTAAATCTAACACTTGCCAGTTTAAAAGAAAAAAATCAGACTAACAAAAGCTCACTCTCACTTTATCCACAGGAGGGGCCTGCTGGGCACTGAGGCAGCCCACAGGAATGCTGCCACCACAGCCACAGACAGGTGCACTCATCTTTCCTCTATGAACTGCTTGCTCCGGAGCTGAGGTTCCTACCCCCAGGGGTGTGGCTCAGTGGGTTGGGTGTTGTCCCCACAAAGTGAAAGGTCGCCAGTTCGATTCCTGATCAGGGTACATGCCTATGTTGCAGGTTCAGTCCCCAGCTGGGACGTGCATGATGTTTCCTCTCTCAGTTGATGTTTCTCTCCCTCTCTTTCTCCCTCCCTTCCCCTCTCTCTAAAAATAAATAAATAAAATCTAAATTTTTTTTTAAAGTTTCAAAGTTCCAGGGGGAAGAATGTCCAGTTGGCTGTGCTAGGAGGCGTGCCTGTGATCCACCAGGGTGAATGCCTGCCTGCCACCACGACCACACACAGAAGGGTCATCCCCAAAATGGAAGTGGTAGCAAAAGCCCAAACAAATGTGCACTCTTCTGAATGCTCAGTTCCCACGGAAATACAGGCCACACAGAGCTCAGGCTCCTCTGCAGACGGGGGCTGTTCACCACCTCTCCCTCACCCCTAGTTAGCACAAAGAAGACAAGCTGGCCTGGGCAAGGACACTGGGGAAGTGGCAGTCCCAGAGAGGGACAGCATCAGTCCACTAACACCCTAGGTAAACAATAGGGGTCACTGTGGTGGCGGGACTAGGGACGGGGCCCACGGTTGGTCACGTCTCCCCTTCACTGACTCCACTTCCAACTTGGCCACATACGCCCACCTCTCACGCCTGACACAGAAATTCCTGTCAGGGACAGAATCTTATAGAACACAGAGGCACACACACAGTAGTAAATGCAAACACCAAAGACAGGTTTTTCAAATGCTCTCTGCTATTTAAGGGCCTGTGTTAGTGTAAAGAACAGCAGCGATGCACTCAGTAGGACTGTACTTCCACTCTACCAGAACGAAGCAGACATCACTGAGGCCTCAGACCACCCCTGAGCTTGGCGCCAAACACTCCAGTATCGATCTCTACCTGTGATCGCTTCAACCCACGCTCTTCCTCTGCCGAGTGGAAAAACTCAAGAAATAAATGCACAACTCATGTCTCACCCTTTGTCCCCATTAGAAGTTTTGGTTTGGAAAGGCTGTAGTTCATCTGAAAGAGATGCTTTACTGAAAAACATCACACATATGCACATTGCAACAATAATCTGGGTCTCGTGCTGCACAGATGTGCAAGTTACTGGAAAATGAAATTAAAGCTGAAATTCCCTTTATCTAGCAGTTAATTAGCACAAATTATAAACTGGATGGTATTACTCTCTACATGGTGTGTGCCTCGGACCATTACCATGCTAATAGGAGTGACTTCAGAAATGTCTTCAGCCAATTCTCACGTGTCAGAGAAAATCTGGCTTCTAAAGACTTGCGGTTCCATCGATAAAGCACCATTCTCCCATTATTTACTCCAGTCGGTGGTTTTTACTCCTTAGAGAAAGGAGAAAAAGACTACACACAGGGAGTACCGGCATCACTGTGTCCATTACAACTGTAGATCATGAAGCAAAAAATCACTGCAATTTTTCAATTGCTGACATTTCCATTCCAATTTCTTAGAGAAGTCAAAAAATGGAAAACTGACTGAAGCAGATGCTCTATGACCCTCAGAGAAAAAGTCAGATTTCTAATAAAATGTAAACACCCACCGTGGCCTCCAGAAATACAAATCATCAGTTCCTTACATTAGTACAGGCTCTGCAGATCGTAATTTTGACCGTTTAGAAAGCACTTGTACAAAAGTGATCAATCTCTCCTCACTCACAACAATCCCTCTGAAGCAGGTGTTCACATTCCATTTTATAGACAACCAGTTGATGCCCTGAGAGAAAATGATGCTCTGACAGATACCGATTTGGTCCCTGGGGTCTTCTTGGAGTCCCCAAGCCGTGGGTCTGCCTGTGGGTTGTTTTACTTCAATGAATAATTTGGGAAAATAGGTAGTTTCTTGTTGAGGCATTTGAAGTCAGGGTAAGAGAAGAACTTATTATGAATTCCAGTGAAGGTCACTGGGGGTGACCACCGCATCCATCAATGTGGGAATTTTTATTTAAAATCTTCATGGTCTCTTGTGAAACAAAATGACAGGCAAAGGGCCACACCCTGGAGGGGAAGGAGGGAGGCAAGCCCAGGTGGTGAGCAATCCCCAAGCACCATGCTCTTCTACGGGTGGAATTCCTTTGTTCTGCAGGAGATTTTTAACGTGCCCATTGTGTACAAAACTGGGCCATGATCCCTGCACTTAAGAAAATCTAGAAGAAAAATTAAATTACACAGGTGAATGGGGAAAACACTGCCTTACATTTTGTGTTGGCTCCTTTCCTTCACCCTACGAACTCTCCCATCCTTGAAAAAGAAAAAAGAAAATGCTCACTGGCTGGCTGGGTGTCACCCTCTTGTTACTGTGCTTTCGCTCTTCGCACCTCAGCTAAAAGCACTGCCCGTACCTACTGTCTCCACCTCATCATCATCATTAAACGGTTCCTGGTGGCCCTGCAGCCTGACTCTCTCCCTACCATTCCAACAGAACTGCCCTCGCCCAGCTAGCTCATCGGGCCCACTGCTCTGCAGACCTCAAGAACACCGTTCCACTCAGCACACACTTAGCAGATGGGCCGAGACAGATTCCAACGGGCCATGAGATTTATGGGGAGCAGTGCAGCCTCACCCTGTCAACAAGTGATCAAGTCTTTCATTTAGAAGCCACTGTTAAAAGTTCACCAGAGGCTCCTATTAGGGTGCGGCAGTTCTAAAACACGTCAGATTCTTTGGCGCTTCCCTCATCAACAGGGAGAGTCTACAGTCCCTAGCCCCTCAGCATTGGCCCACCAACAGCGCCCAGCAGAAGCAGCACCATGAGACTGCCGAGGCTCTCGTGAAGACCACCTCTCAGCTTGCCACCTGCTTCTCTCGGGATGATCACTCTTAGGGCCCAGCTGCCGTGGCACCGCACAGGGTGTCTTGCATGAAGAGGAACCAAGGCTCCTGGCCCTCAGCCCCAGCCGAGCTCCCAGTCCACAGCTGGAGCCAACTCCCCAGCCATGATAATCTGAGTGGCCATGTGGGAAGAGGACTCTCTAGCCCCTCACCCCACCCTCCCAACCCCTGACCCTTCCATCTTTCTGCTGAACCACTCAGCGAAGGTGCAGAATGTGCAAGCCTTCCATGCCAAGCTCTGTCCAAACTTCCTATTCAGTAAGTGACTGTTACTGTTTTGAACCACTGCAGGGAAGGTTTGCTGTGCAGCAATAAACAACTGGTGTACGAGACTATAGCAGACTCTGATGTCTGCAAAAATTCTAGACGAAATATGGTGAGAATTTCCTATTTTTTTTAAATCTATTATATAAAATATAAAACTCTATTTTAAAGTCCTACAGGTACAAATTTACCAGAACCTGAACACTGTGTTTTAAAAAAAGGTCACAAGCAGTTATTTTCTAATAGATTTCCTAATATTGATTGGGTAGTTAATATATGAGTACTTTTGGAATCAATTTGTAAACTAACAGAAAATATGATTTTACATCTTTTCTTCCCACATGGCAGCATCAACTGAATGTATAGCCAAGTGATGCTGTTTTTAAATCTTTATTATCCAGATTATCTATATTATAAATGCATCAATTTTTCTCATCTAATTGGGGCCCAGGACACAGATTTCTCTACTTTGCATCTGAACCCACTATTTCTGCAAAGGAGACATGACCAGAGCCATTGCAAGTGTGATAAAGAGAACTATTCCATAGCAAATGGCTCACATTTCTCCTAACTCAGGATTTGGCTACAGTTTACCAAGAGGAAAAAATAGAAACCATATGTAAAACAGCTTTTTCCTTTACAAGCAAAACCCACTTGTAATAACCTACATGAGATATTCAAATTTGCTTGATCAGAATGGCACTGTTTAAAAATACATGGCTGGAGTTCACATTTGCAGTGTGCAGATGAAAAAATAAAGACACTCTGAATTAATAATTAATATGTGACTGAAATCCAGAAGGGAAGGAGGTGGCGTGTTGTGCATGCTACCGCACCCTTTTTATCAAGCCCTGGGTCTTCCTGCAGGCTGTTTTGTTCGACAGGCAACTTGGGAAAGGAGGCAAGTGTGCTGGTGAGGTGTCGGAGAGCGGGGCTAAGGGACCCATGACTCTGCAAAGGTCACTGGGGAAGGCCGCCCATCCATCAACATGGGGGCCAATTTTATTTAACTCATCATTGGTTTACTGTGAAACAAAATGCAGGCAACAGGCCACACACCAGGGTAGAAGGAGAGGTCTGAGCATGGTGGCAAATGCCTGACAGTGCAGGTGGTGGGTCCCAGGTGTCCACCAAACCCCCAGGGGAGTCCTGGCACAGCGGTTGGCTGGTCCTGTGGAGGCTCCCTCTCCGAATGCCCAGAGTGGGGCTTTGCTGCCTCCAACAATACACCAGCCTCAGCCAGCAGGGTCATTTGTGACAAAAGGGGGAAATCCTCAAACCAATACAAACAAGACCCAATTAAAAAAAAAAAAAAAAAGTAACCCACCAATTTACTTTCACCAGAGAATAAAATTTAAGAAAGACATTTGTAAGACCAAACGCAAATTCCACAGGTGTCTAATGGCCTGGCCTACTGAGAGTGGCAGCCATCAGTCCTGCTGAGCCAAGGCCCTAAGGGATGGTCCAGGCCTGGCTAATGACTGTCAGGCAGGGGAGGACACCAAGAGCGGACGCACCAATGACCTCCCACCGCTGCCTCTTAGCCATGTGCCTTTAACTAGTTCGGTGACCTCATTAGGCCTCAGTTCCTCGGCTGCAGGATGGAGACAAGAATATCTGCCTCTGTGAAGAGCCAAGGCACCAAGGCAGAGCCCAGGACCAGCAGAATCAGGACAACGGGAAACTGGTGAGAAGTGCAAATTATCAGGCCCAGCTCCACACCTGCTGCATCAGAAACAGAGTGGGAGGCCATGAGTAGAAGAAGCTATCTGCATTTTAGCAAGCCCTGGAGGTGATTCTGAGTCACACTGAGAACCCCTGCATAACTATTCTTAAAGCACAGCGCCTGGCATATATTAATGGTTCCATAAATGAAAATTACCATGGTGACAAACAGCTGAATTCAGCTGACCTCACCCTTTCTCCACCACGCAGATAATACAACGTTCTACTTACAGTGGATTCAGTGTCTAGAATGATGACAATGGAGATGGTCATAATGATGACAGGGATGATGACAAATGACAATCTTTCTAAACAGAGTGACAGGAAAGGGGACAGAGACCAGAAGATGCCCTAATTCATGGCTGAGAATTTATATGACTAACTCAGAGAAGTGCTGCTTCTGTAGCTATCCAGGGCAGAAAGGCATGAAAGAACCCTTTCTCTACAGAACTTTCCTTTAGATTAGTACTCACAGTCATGGAACTCTTTGTTACTCATCCAGAGAGTTTCAACCACTCACAGGGTGGTTTCCAGGAGTTTGATCAGGGGCCAGGCGCTGAGCCCTCACACGGGAATCTAACAGAGTGCCTGCATCCTAGAAAGGATGCCACCTCCCCCAGGTGCGCCTGAGCGTCCAGTGGGTCAGAGAGCAGTCACCCCCCACACACGCAGGGCTCTCAGGCACCAGCCTTGGAAAACCAGGGAAGGCCAACATTCCAGGCTCTTTACCCCTCATGTGAAGCCTTGCTCTGTGCCCCGGTGGGGTCCATTAGCCTATGGCCTCCCGTCAGCACAAGTGAGTCTCCCCAGACCTGGCCCCAGACTTGTGCCCCTGTGCTGGTGGTTTGCCTGTGTGCAATCTGATCCACTCCATGCCCTTCCCCCCACTTCCCTACCCACCCCCCACTCACCCCCCAGGCAAACTACCTTTCCAGACACACTTGCCAGCTGGCTCCAGCTAGGTTTAGCTGGAAGACAGAAAGAAAGGAAGGAGAAAGAAGGCAGAGCATTTCTTCCCTTTGAGCTCTCTGCTTTGGATAGTACCTCCAGCAGTGGCTTTGCCTTCCACTGGGTTCCACTCCCACCAGACAGGCCTTCCTCGATGGTGCCAGCTGCTTCTGGGAGCTTCTGTGTAGACTCAGCTCTCCGCCTCTGGTAGCAACACCCCACCCTCCTCTTTTTTTCCATCAGCCTCAGAGGTGTTAGTGGTTTCCTGCTATTGGTAAATCGCTGGGTGACCTCATCGTCCCCTATTTGGCTTTCAAATCTTCCAAAGACTTTCGTTACTAAGTCCTTGCATTAAAGGTTTTCTGCTTGACTCCCTGGGTGATGACTAATGCAGTCTCCTCTCACATCTTCAGCCTTGACCATGCCTTACCTGATGCTTGCCCTACTGAGTCAGCTCCCCATCCAACGCTTTCCCTGGGGCTGTTTTCTTCTATGAGGAGTCCTTGTTCTCATTTAGGTCTTCAGCTCTCACCTGTCTGTGATCACCAGTTTTGATACCAGCTCATGCAACTGTGCCTTGACACCAGCCCCAGCCCTGACCACCCAGACTTTAACACCCATCTGACCCCAAGCACTGTGGGGGACTGGTCAGTCTTGACTGGCATTTGCTACCTGCCTCTCCTTGAACTCTGTAACTAAGTTAACCTGCACACTGAGGTTCTCAATAAATATTTTACACTGTAAACTTTTTCCAGGAACAACCATACACCATTAATGACTAAGTTAATCAGGCAAAAGTAAATTTGTCATTTGAAATAACTATCCAACTGGCTCCCAAACTTACCTGATATTTTCACAATGTTCCACTTTCTTTTGGCTATTTTGGCTAGAAAGATACCACAGATGAACCCACCCGAGTCAGAACACAGTGTTCCAGAAAATGACGATGCTATTGGCAACTACTCATAGTGCAGTAAATACAGTATTAATGACTATGCTTGTGTGACGCTTCTTGTTTTGCAGAGAGAGCTGCCCCCACTTCAAGTCTTGCATTCCACAAGAAATCACTGAATTATCTTTAATGACCAACCTTAGAAAGCTCAACTCTTTTAATTAATTTTTCAAAAAGTTAAAAAAAAAAAAAAAACAGAGACAACTGCATGTAATGAAGATTGTGGCATCGATGACTCGGGGCTGGAGCCAGGACTGGCAGACAGGGCAAGTCCGCTGGGCAGACAAGCACCACACTCTTACGTGTTGCGTGTTGCGTTCTGCACTTCAGCTCTTGGAGAGCCCGGGAGGCCTTCTAGAATGGGAAAGGGATGGGTTTCCTTAAATGTTAAATAAGCTGCCAGAAGGGATCGCTACCTTCTTATGTGCTTTTGAGCCCTCTGCAGTTGCTCAGCTACTCCCAGTTTGCCCTTCAGCAAAGGCAGGCAACTGTCTTTTTAAAAAGCACATTAATAAAAGGAAGAAAGAAAAGAAAGAGGCACAGACTTACAGGATATTTTCTAAAACAATCCATTGCACAAACCCACAAAGTCCCCAAGAGTTTGTGCAGCGATGCCTGCGCAGCAAATACTGTGCCCAGAGGCACTAGGCCTACAGAGAGCCCAAGCCCCTCCCACCTGCCAAGCCTGGGAGACCAGACTCCGTGAGAAGCTTGTGGGCCAGAATAGTCCCCCGTCTCGCTTTGCAGTTGAGTGCCTACGGTCTAGCATTTTAACATCACCTAATATTGTGAACAATGATGGAAAGTCCCAAGAAAGCCTAGCTACAGAAACAGTGATTCAGCACACTTTCAAAGTACATTGTTACTTTTTTTTCCCTAAAACCATTGACTTAATTTCAAGTTTCTACAGAATTGGAAATCATTTAAATCCTAATAACTTAATTTCAAAAAACAAGAATTTGGACTCCTATTATTTTCCCCCACTCAAGTTTCTGGACAATTTCATCCCTGAACATTTACAAAAGGGAAAAAATTCAACAAGGAAATTTTAGCATTGGGGTCTCACCTGCTTCTTGCCTTTGCCGCTATCTAGTTGTGCGACCATGAATGTATTTCATAATCTCTGTCCTGGTCTCACTTTCTTCCTTGTAAACAGGTGGCTGGCCCCTCTGAGGCCTAAAATGTTCCTGTTAAAATGACTGTACAACTACTTTGAAAAGACACGTACACCTGTGTTCATTGCAGCATTATTTACAATAGCCAAGATAGGGAAACAAAGTAAGTGTCTGCCAATGGAACAACAGATAAAGAAGATGTGATATATATACCTATACACACACAATGGAATATGACTCAGCGATAAAAAGGTGAAATCCTTCCATTTGCAACAATGAGGATGGACCTTGAGGACATTGTGCTAAGTGAAATAAGTCAAGATGAAAAAGACAAATGCCACAGGACAAATTCACTAACATGTGGAATATTAAAAAAACAAAAATAAAAAAGAGCCCATAGAGGCAGACAACAGATCAGTGGTTTCCAGAGGGGACAAGGGGTAGAGAGAGGGCAAAAGAGGTGAAGGGGGTCAGTCAGCTGTGTGGTGACAGGTGGACACTAAACCTTTGGTGGGGAGCAGGCCTAACGAAGTGCACGCAGATGTCGAGTTGTGATGTTGCACACGTGAAACGTATAATGTTATAAACCAATGTCACCTCAATAACAAAACTAAAAATAAACTAACTGGCTATACAATTGGCTCCAGAATAATAACCTAACAAATTCAGATTTTAATGTGAGGTAAATATGAAGCATCTAAATAAAAACACTGGCCCTTAGATTTCTAAAATATTTTGGAGACTGCCTTCCAGCTTGGGCAGAGACTGGGAATATAAGAGAAACGATGATGTACGGACAAAGGCACACGTGTGATTTCGAGTAGCTTCCAGAAGTCACTAAGGCTTCACAAGATGTAATGCACATGCTTTTTTTTTTTTTAATTTGAAGTCAAAAGCTTTTTCCTTCAGTACAGAAGACTTTGTAATATTTCTAAGTGATCCAGCTCAGCAGCATTTGAGGAAGAAAAAAGTCAAATGTTACACTACATGGGCTTTCACCCTGCCACACAGCCATTAGTGCCAGTGAAAAATGACGGCATTGCTCAGGGTTAGTCATAGCTCCCTCTTAATAAAATGAAGAATGAGGCAGAAACATACTCTGAATATAAATTTTTGAAGGCTTTAAAGATCCAAAACTAGTAGCAAAATACACACACATACACACGCGTATACATAAGCCTAGAGTCTTTTTTTTTTAATGTGTACAAAGTATTGCTATGGTTCCTACTGAGTTTTCCCTTTTTCCAAGCCATTATGAATAATTAGGTATCCTGCTGTGCAGGTCATGGTCATCAGGAATTTGGGGACCTGCAAATGTGAAAAAGATTCTGTCTCCAACTTAAATTTTATACAATCTGTCCTTAAACACTACTACCTGACCTCCAGTGTAACCTAGTGAAGCAAGACACTGTGCATCATATTTCTTAAGTCACCTACCCTCAAACCAACCAGTTATGCGTTTCCTCAATTTAGGTCTAGAGACAAGAGAAAAAATAACACTTTTTTAGCACCTGCTTCCCAGCACTTCACAAACTTTACCCCATTTAATCAGGCCAGTATGCCCAAAACATCTTACATTTTTCAATACTGCCCCCATCATATTTGCATACCAATAACAGTAACAGTTTTTAGGATGAGTATTTTTAATGTTTTATCAAATACTTTAGACATAAAAATAATATAACACCAAAAATAAAGTGACACTACTATTTAAACAGCACTCTGAGCAGGGGCCAGCAAACTTTGCTAGTAAAAGGGCGAAAAGTAACTATTTTAGTTACTGACAAAGAGTAAGAACTTTTAGGCCAAGAGAAAAAACTGAGGACATTATGTAGATACTTATATAACTGGAGAGCACACAAATTTCCTCAGATTTGTTGTTGACAAAATTCAAAAGATGGTAACAGCAATTGAATATAGCACAGATCTACTAATGAGGAAGAGCAGAGTTCTTTGGGGAGGGTAACATCTCACTTAACCGAGGTTCAGAGCTGCCGCCCCCCTCCCATCGGATGGGCTGTAAATGTCCATCTGCAGGAGCCATTCTGAGCTCGTGAGCAGCACAGAGCAGGCAGCAGGCTGGATCTGCCTAGAGCTGGCCGACCCCTGCTTTACACCTTACAAACTGTTTCACTAATCATGTATCCAACTGATAACATTCATTACATGCCTTCAGTTATTCTTTCAAAAAATATTTGTTGATTATGAACCATGTGCCAGGTGCTTCACTAGAACACGGGGGTACAGAAATGGGCCAGTCGGAGGCCCTGCACCAGGGATACCGCATGACTTACAGACAGGCGTGCCCCCAAAGGGTGTGTGCTTGGAAGCATGTACACTAAGCGCAGTGAGAGAGATGGGGATGACTCTGCTGAGGGCAGGCAGCACACGGAGGAAGTGGCCGCCTTTGCCTGCCACAGCTGGTGGTTAAGCGCCCACGGGCCAGAACGAGAGCTCCTGCCTCAGACAGTGTGCCCCTTGCTGGCTGTGCAACTCTCGTAAGATATTTGACCGCTTTGTGCCGCCGTTTCTCAACTGTAAGATGAGATTGATACTAATGCTGCCTCCCCTGCAGGCACCGCAAGAGGGTTGTGAGAACTCGGCAAATTAATTCATGTAGAGCATCCGGAACAGGGACTGGTACACAGGAAGTGCGTGCAAGTGGTAGCTGCTCTCATTCTGGAGGAGAGGGTTATGAGTGAATTGAATCTTAACTGATAGGTGGGAATTTCCCAGGAAGACAGGTGGAAGGAGAACCTTCCAGGCAGAAACCAGTGCAGGCAAATGAGGACAAGCATGAAAAGCAACCTGGAGTGTTCTGGTGTAGCTTGAAAGTGAAGGAGGCTGAGAGGCAGGTGATGAAGATGATGAGAAGAGATCACAGAGGGCTTGTATGTGCCATTCACAGGACTTGGTCCTTGGTGACACAAACAAGGGGACACTGAGCTTTAAGCAATTGAGAACACGAACAACACGTGACCTAGCAACAGAGTGAGGGATGGTCAGGAGGAGGCAAAGATGAGGACAAGATGACTAGATAAGGAGCTTCAAGGGCAGATGACCACAGCCCCAGAAAACGAAAAATGGTGGTGAAGATGCAGAGAAGATGAGGACTTGGAAGCCACAGAGAAACACTTTCAGAGTCATAGTGGCCCTTAGCTGTGGGTCACAGGGGAACAAGGAAGAGTCAGGAACGACACCCAGATCTCTGGCCTTGATCGGTGGGACTGACCCTCCATGATGGGAATCCGGGCAGGGGACCAGTAACAAACGTGGAGTGACCCAGACGAAACAGCGAGCCAGACCAGCCCTGGGAGCATCCGGCCGTATCCTCACAAGATAACGAGGCACAAGACTGCAGGGCCAGGTGGCAGCAGGACAGAACACCAACAGTCAGGAAAATCTAGAGATGGGACCAAGTGCGGCTGGGGTGGGGGCATCAGAGGGTGGGCAGCACCGTCCCTCCCGGGAATGAAGGGCCAGCAAGCGCCACACTGCCAGCCCTGCTGCTTCAAGGCCTTCAGTGGGGCAGAGTGGAACCAGAGGTATGAGCTCACTTGGGGACACGCTGACTTTAAGGATCTCAGAAGGAGGTTGTAAGGAGTCTGGGGTTCAGAAAATGAGGTCTGGGAATACAAATTTAGGGTCACCACAGTAAGTGTGTGGTGGGCATCCCTCCCAGGGAGAGGAAGGAGGATTAAAGGAAGGAGAGAAGGTGGACACTGAGAGAACTACCTGAAGAGGAAGGGAAATTAAAAGGATATGGCGTCCCAGAAACCAAACAGGAACGTCAAGAACTGGTTCAGCCACTACGGAAAATAGTACGGTGGTTCCTCAAAAAATTAGGAATAGAGTTACCGTATGACCCAGCAATCCCTCTGCTGGGTATCTACCCCAAAACTTGAAGACATTTATTCACAAAAATATAGGCACCCCTATGGTCACAGCAGCATTATTCACAGTGGCCAAGGCATGGAAACAACCAAAGTGTCCCTTGGTAGATGACTGGATAAAGAAGATGTGGTGCACACACACTACAGGATACTCCTCAGCCAGAAGATGAAATACTGCCATGAGCAACAACATAGACGGACCTTGAGAATATTATGCTAAGTGAAAGAAGTCAGTCAGAAAAAAGCTAAGAAGCATATGATTTCACTCATATGCGGGATATGAAACTGAAACTCATAGACACACAACTGTATGGTGGTTACCAGAGGGAAGGGAGGTGGGGGGAGCAAGGGGTAAAGGAGGTGAATAATATGGTAATGGAAGATGATTTGACTTTGGGTTGTGGGCACACAATGCAATATACAGACCATGTATCATAGAAATGTACATTTCAAACCTATATAATCTTGCATTATAGAGTGAGCTTATATGATATAATGCAGTACAAATCTCAGATCAAGTAAATCTGTATTTAGCATTAATTGCTGCATGAATAAATTGCTTCAAAAATGATAACATCTGTTATTCACACTTTCTATAAGGTCAAGAAAAAGTGGTTTGCTGGGTGATTCTGTCTTAGGGTCTCTCCTGAGCAGAGAGGCCTGCATCTAGGGCAGCTCGCTGGAATGGCTGACAGTGGCGCTGGCTGTCAACAGGAGGCCTCAGCTCCTTGCCCCACCAACCTGTCCACCAGGTAGCTTGAGTGTCCTCAGGACATGGTGGCTGGGCTCCCCCAGGGCAAGTGAGCTAAGGGAGCACATTAGAGGTGTCCATGTTTTTCACAACGCAGTCTGGTAAGTCCATCATTTCTACTGTATCGCACGTACAGGGCAGGAGGGGACTCTACTAGGGTATGTGCTTTGGAGAGTGGAGACAAGCAGGTCTATCTACACAACCACATGCACATGCACACAACCCACGCGCACTAAACACATCTGCTCGTTGTTGCAAAGAAAATCATTCAAAATGTGATTAAAACCTTTTAACCTTATTAGCCAATGTCATCCTAATAAATCTAATAAATTTTAAAAGTCAATTAAAAAAAAAAAGCGAGAATGGGGATAAATACTGTCAAATGCTACAAGAAAGTCAAGGAAGACAGGGGCCCAGAGCACTTCCTATTTGCTAATTAAAAAGTCACGGTGAGCCCTGGCTGGTGTAGCTCAGTGGATTGATTGCAGGCCTGCAAACCAAACGATCGCAGTTTGATTCCCAGTCAGGGCACATGCCTGGGTTGTGAGCCAGTTCCCAGCAGGGGATGCACAAGAGGCAACCACACATTGATGTTTCTCTCCCTCTCTCCTTCCCTTCCCCTCTAAAGATAAAATAAATAAAATCTTTAAAAAAAAAACAAGTCATGGTGAGGGGCTCTGAGAAGTTTTCAGGGAGGCTTGAGCTGCAGGGGGTAAAGAGTGAATGGAACATTATAAGGCGCCAGCAAAATGTAGGCTGTTGGAACCCCACTTCTGAGCATGTCCAAAGGAAATGAAAACACTGTCTCAGAAAGATACCTGCACGTCCGTGTTCACTGCAGCATAATTCACAATAGCCAAGACATGGAAAGAACCTAAGTGCCTGTCAACGATGAATGGATAAAGAAAACATGGTAGGGACATTGAGGGCATTACACCAGGTGAAAGAAGTCAGGCAGAGAAAGACAAATACATGATGTTATCACTTATATGTGAATCTAAAAACACCAGACTCATAGAAAGAGCAGGTAGAGTGGGGTTGCCAGGAGCTGGGTTAGGGGGAACGAGAGCTGTTGCTCAAAGGTTAAGAACTTCCCGTTATTAGGGGAGCCTATCATACAACAGGGCGACTGTGATCAGCAACACTGTATTACATGCTTCAAAGTTGCTAAGACAATGGCTCTTACATGTTATAACCACACATACACAATTGGAATTGGGTGAGGGGATGAAAGTGTTAACTAACCTTATTGTGATATCCATTTTGCAACATATACGTGTATCAAATGATCACACTGTCTACCTTAAACATACACATCTCAATGAAGCTGTAGAAGAAAAGCTAGCCTGGGGGAGGGTAGCCCCA